>CM077454.1:2250000-2345000 GCA_039654765.1 Mylopharyngodon piceus | reverse complement strand
TTCTGTTCGCGCAGCTAACCTACATTGCGAAAGTCGGCGCATTCCAATCCATTTGCAGTTTGCGTGCAGCTGCGCACAAAAAACCCTAAAACTTTTAATGACGCCAACAGTCTGACTGCTGAAACGTATCCTTCAGTGTTTAAACCCACCGAACGGCTCCACACTGTAACCCTCTGTGCTCCAGTCAAAGCGGCCAGAGGAACAAATTGCTCCCCAGGACTCCATTTTCTGTTTTTTAGCTGCTCGAAACTGAGCGGAGCCACAACAGCGTTAACACCATATCATTACATGTTACACAGCATGAGCAATGGAACGGCCTGAGCTAACGGGACCGCATGCACTGAGCCATAAAACCTCGGAAAAGACACACGCGGCAGTCCGTTTGGCAGCGCGGGGCCATTTTCAGAACAAAGAGCCATTCGTTTCAAACTACGCTGTGCGGTGGTACGACACGCAGCACTGACAGAGCGTGATTGAGTTTACTCGCCGCTCCTAATATATTCTCGGCCTGTGAGAGATGTCAAGTAAAGGCTATTAGAGGCCACTTGCAGTGACCAGATGAAGGGTTTTCGCTCACTGAGGTGTAATTGACTGTATTAGAGATGATGGGATTGTGAGCAGTAGTTTGGATCTGCTGCTCGCTGTCAAACCGATGTGGCCCACATTCTGGAAATGTCAAGTTTGTAATGAATGAAGTGCACTGCAAATTCAAGATTCATGAGCTTGATGAACCTTTTGCATGCACAATTGTGACTGACAGCCACTCTACATCAACACCCTGATCTGTGTGTGTGAGAAAGAAAGAAAGAAAGAATGTGTGTGTGTCAACATCATTATTAGCGCTGGTTAGTGAAGCAATAGAGGAGAACAGGGACTGTAAATTGCTATTCTTCATTTCATTCATGTGTCACTGCTTTGTTAAACGCAGAATGTGAAATCTTGCGTTGACACTGGGACAGATAAACGTTGGTAAAAGAAGCCCAAATGCAATGATGCGTAAAATACCACTTCAACAGGAAGATGAAGATGGAATGACGGGAAGAGGAATTCAACACAGGTGATGCATTCTGGGAAGTGTTATTCCATGTAGGTCCACAAAAGATGACCAAAAAAATACTTAATATTAAATATAATTAAATACGATAAAGTTTTTTTACTTAAGCATCTGTTATGATTATTTAATGTTTATTTTTAATCCTCTTTTAATTGTTTTGAATTACCATTGTGCATGAAATGTGCTATATAAATAAACTTGCTTTGCCTAAATACTAATTTTAAAGAAAAACACAAATCTTTAAAAAAGTAAGACTTTTCAAACTTTTCTTAGTTATTGCATTTCTTTCTATTGCAATTCTTTCATAATTCAACTTACATTTAAAGGGGTCATGAACTGCATTGTTTTATAATGTTTCCTGGGGTGCACTTATAATGTTAGTATGCTTTTTACATCAAAAATTGTCATAATTTGGGAATAAAAAGCAATTTTCCTACCCTGATTTTAGCCCTCTGATTTGAACGCTCTGTTTTAAGGGGCGTGTCTGCTGTGAGACTTCACTTGTAAATGCCCACTGCTGTGATTGGCTGACATCTTTGCATATGAAATAGCTAAGTATTATTCTCTCAAAAACTTTTAGCACATTTTTACTATTACAGCTCTCAAGGTTTACTAATCGTGAAAAGCATTACATTTAGATCTATGGCATTATATTTAGATCGTGGCATGAAAGGTTGCAATGATGAACATGTAGCCGATCACAGACATGTTGTTGAGCTCATGAAAGCAGTGATCTCGTCATTGCAACTCAATTTCTGCACACTAACGAATGCTTTCATCATAACTTACAGTGCAAACGTGATGTAACAAAGAGATTCGTTGAATAAAACAGGAGTTTTGGCGCAAGTCCAGAACTCAGTCACTGTTTGATTGACAGCTCCAGCGATTGCAAAGGGAGCGTTCTTTATATAATTTAATCACTGTTTAAATAACAGATTATTTTCATCCTACTAAGAGAAACAATGTGAAGTTGAGCGTTTAGTCACTGGTTTGATTTACTGACACATAGACAAAGAACATGTGACTGTACATGAATCATTACATATCAGATCAGGCATTAGAATGAACATAGTTACTCACATGTTGTTGCATTACTGTCGAGTCCATATTGTAAAAGTCTGTTAGCAAAGCCTATGCTGAAATGCGATTGATTTACCAAAGAATCCACAGTGAAATGCACCGAATACAAATAAATAAAGCTCAACTGAGACATTAATAAATAAATAACCATATTCCTAGCATAAGGATCCTTTGAAAGGTAATGCTATTTTCAGTCCTGTATCGCTCTTCTCTCCTCCTCATCTCACCAACACGCCAGTGGGCGGGGCTAACGTTGCAATGATGAAGTAGGCGTTGATTTCTTCTGCGGAGGCGGGGTTTCACCTGTCATAGATAGGCACATTCCGGGACAAGTCATTAGCTGGGTCTGGTGTCAATAAAAGCTTTTATTGGAATAACAAGGAAGTTTTCAGTTCTGAAACTTACAGGATATTCTTATAGTATGATGACCTCTTATATATCAAAAGCTCAAGGAAAAGTTGATTTCTCAATTCATGACCCCTTTAATATTACAAATATGCAACCAAACAAGATTTGAGATCTGCAGCAGAAGGAAACATTTCCAGAGCATAACATTTAAATCATTCATTTTTAGATGAACTATTTTTTTTTAATCGATTTCAGTATTTATCGATTTGTTTTGTGCATCAAAACAGGCCTTCAGTAGAGACGGCACACTGTCGAATTTAGTGTTAAACTTGTGCAGGTGAGAACAAGCAAACAGCAAAACCAGCCCCATATATTGACACACGTTCAGGGCCGTTCGACACACACACACACGGTCATAAAGATTCCTCTTCAAGATGGTGTCGGCTCCAACAAACTCAAGCTGGACCACCCAGCACTGTATATGCTCACCGCTCTGAGTTACAGCACATAAATATGGCATCCGACGTCAGTGACAAACGGGCCGGCCGTGCTTCAAGAGGTGACAGTCGGCGCCTTGATTCTCACCGTCTCTGTCTCCTCAATCTAAACAACCTCTGCTGTTAAAACGTCTGAAACAACATCACATGCAACCTTCACGTTCCGCCAACGGGCACAGGTTAAAACAGGGCAAGTGACGAATCTGTTCTTTGTTCGAACGACAGGCCCGTCGAGAACACTGTGTTCACTCGAAGCGCTTCTGGCCAATTAAAAGCCTCCTCTCCCAGCGCTGCCTGCTGCTCTCCAGGTCGCTCTCGGGTAGTGAGTGAGAGTGACGTAGGCCTGAGATCTCATGCTGTGTTCACGATGCCTCTGGCAGGGCCTTGTATGGAATAAAAGCGCTGGAGAGGAGACTGCCAGTCACACAAAGGCTCAGGACGAACAGCCAGCGAACGACAGAGCCGCAGAAGGTCTTGACCTCATTAGCGTAACGAGAGATGCACAATGAGGCTCATCGAAGCATCTGTCGAGCCCACGTGTGTCTTCGCGAGACGTATTGCATTTACGCAGCGGCGTTTAGACTGTCAACAGATCTTGACTGCTTCGCAACAAACATCCCCTCAAGACAAATTTAGTTGTATTGCGCTTTTCACAACACACACCATTTAAAAGCAGCTTTATAGAAATTCATACTGTCTATGATTCCTTAGTGATTTACCATAGAGAAAGTTTGATGGCTGTATATGCAATATGATTATATATAACAATCAGGGCTTGACATTAACACCCGCCAAATGCAGGTGGATTTCAGCAGTGTATAACGCAGTCACTCCTACTAGCCACTTTGACAGGTTGAATTATATATAATATATACATTTGTTCAACTGTAGACTTTTAAAAAGGCATCTGAAATAATGTGTTGTGTGTTGTCAAAAATATTGATTTTTCGATACTGAAATATCTGAAACGCTTCCAATACTCATTTTTTGCAGAATAGATACATGATACCAGCTGCTCTTTCTCTCTCTCATCTCTCCGACAGCGAGTTGACACACAAACCCGCCTTCCCTCACTCACTCATTTCATTTGGTCCGTATGAATATTGTTGGTGTTACAAGGCTTGAATTTCAACAACTTATCGCGTTCACATCTGTCAGCTGTCATTGTGACTGTCATCAGACAACCGGAGTTCTGGTCCGGAGATATTCAACTAAGAGGAGACAGTACACAGATACGTTTTTGGGATTCCTAGCATTGCATTTCATGTTGCGTTTTTATTAATAATGATTTCTCACAACTTTTTTGCTTTTTCTGAGCGAGTCGGAGTGAACTGCGGCGCTAATAGAGTCTCACAAAGGTGTACATCGAGCATGGAAGACCAACAGCCAAAGCCAGGATTTTCGTTAAATAATACATTGAATTTTGGTTTGTTTTTCACCATATACCATATCGTATATCGTATCAGTATTGTTCTATTAAGAGATTTAAATACTAATCTGTATTGTTTTATTGATTGTTTTTAACCCAGCATTTTTCTAGAGTAAAGGGATTTAAATATTGGTCGTTTTGTTCAAAGCGAGAATAAGCGATTCTTAAAAAGTTCAAGTTAAAGTGTCGCAGGTGAAAATTCTGAAAATTTTTTAAAAGTCTAATGCTTCAACACACGCCGGGAGAAAGCAATTGAGGGATTTAGCCAATAGTCGCTTTTGTTTTAAGCAAGAGTAGACAATTCTCAAATCCCCTGCAAGACAAATGAGACAGCACTGCAGTAAACACGCTGGAGCGCCTACCTAAAGAAGTTCCCTGCACTTTTCTGAGTGTGCGTGTTTCTCCTCCGGTGCATTATCTGGTCTCGCGCGTGCGTGTGTACCTATTCATTTGACTGGAGGGTAAATATTTGCCTTGGCAATGTCAGCGGGGGCCCGGCCTGAGTAAGTGGCACTGAGGGAATTCTCCCATGTTCCAGGGGGAGAGACAGGCACTGGCAGCGCCTCACAAAGCCCAGCTGAGTTCACTGCCAGCGGACTGCACGTGGAGCCGGCACGCTGCTTTTTCCCTTCGTGCATCTCTCGCATAAAAGCGGACGGAGTCAATGCAGCTCTAAATGTCAAGTGTGATATAGAGGCACTTACGTCAAAATGAGATAAGATTACAGTGGGCTCTGCTGGGGCACCGAAGGCAGAACCCTCAAGAGCACCAGGAAAATGCATTAGTGCATGACAAACAGAGCGAAAGAAAAGCGTCTTTCTTATTTCGAACGCAACTGTCCACGTCTTACAAACAGAAATTCAGTGGACATATTACCACAACTTACATAAATGCATGGTTGCAAGTTAAAAATTCTAATTTATTCATTTAATTAACCTTTTGAGTTGTAAACATTATTTTGATGAGTACTGTTGACATGTTGATCATTACATCAACTTAACATTCTGTGTAATTTCAACTCAATTTTCAGTAGCACTTTATTTTACAGTCCTGTTTCGCATGTACATCAATGTCATGTTTCGCAATACTTATTGTAATAATTACAATAACTAGGTAATAACTACACTCTAAAAAATGCTGGGTTAAAAACAACCCAAGTTGGGTTAAATATGGACAAACCCAGCGATTGGGTTGTTTATTTTATGTGTTTTTTAGTAAAGGGAAAGACCTATAATATCTTACATATTCAGTAAATGCTAAATAGGTTACATTTAACATACTATGCTAGCTGTTAATTTGAGTTCCAACGCCAGCATTGTATGTTGAAATTAGTTGGAACAATTAGTTTTGAGTAATCAACTTAAAAATGTAGTTGTTGGTTAGACATAATTTCATTAGAGGTTGTCATAACTCAAAAAGTGTTTTAAAGCCAAAACATTTGTTTTTAGAGCATACACTCTTAAAAATAAAGGTTCTTTATTGGCATTGATGGTAGAACCTTCAACATTCATAGAACCTTTCCATTCCACAAAAGGTTGTTTATAGTGGAAAAAGGTTCTTTAGATTATTAAAATGTTCTTCACACTAAGAAAAATAGTTCTTTTTAGAACTGTTCACTGAAAGGTTCTTTGGGGAAGCAAAAATCATGCTGCGAAAACCCAATTTTTAAGAGTATAGTATACATGTGCTAACTGACGCAAAGCACTATAAATCCATCTTTAATGCTTGCTAATCCCTCTCAGATATGTTTTCCCTTCCTTGGAAATGTGCTTAACTCTTCCCGCTGCGTTCGTGCCTCTCATCTCTGCGCAAATCTCCACACCTGCCTGGCCTCCGAGGAATCCCCCTCATCCCGGACGAACCCCCACTCTAAGCGGGTTAGACTCGCTGCCCATGTCAGATGGGTGAGCGATGACTCACGCTGCTCATCAATGGCGTAAATCCCATCAGTGATGCTCATCAATGCTAATTAGGCCCAAATCTGCCGGGCAGGAGGCCTGTCGATCTGCACAGCACTTGGTCCCCGATTGCTTATTGATTTGATTTACCTCTTGCGTCATGACGGCCCCCGCAGACCAGAGCCGATTCAAAGGGACAGGTGAGGAGGATCATAGGAAAGAACATTAGAAGATTGTTTCATTACCACAGAAAAGACAAACAACATGGCCAGCTGGAGAGAATACAGACGTCTCTTAGATCATTAGTGAGGGATCTGCCTTGTGAACTGGCCACCGCTGATTATTCATGATGTTAAATGCATAACTGCCTGTATGTACAGTACGTGCCAGGGTCGGACAAATTTTAGAAATTAAACAGCCAACACTGGACAAGACCTGACAATAACATAGGAAACACTGGGGTTTAAATATGTCGCGTTCACGCTATGTCGTAGTTACCATAAATAAAGCTCTGTATGCTTTCAAATTGCTCTTGCTGTACTTTGATGTCATACACCGGTCGATCTGACGAGTTTACACGTTGTAACTGCAAGTCCTACAAGCACGTGAAGGCTTTTGTACAGTTCAGAATCATTACGGTAATTATGACATGGCATGAACACAGCTATACACAAAGGGTTACTGGCAAATAAGACACACCTGGAATGAGGGGAGCCAAAAGAACTACAAAAGGACTACAAAACAGAGACACGAAACAGGAAACAGTAAACTTAGACTAAACATAAAAGTCCAAAATGACACAGAATGTGAAACATGTGACACACACAGTAAGCTGAACTGGAATTTGAATTGAAATGGCAGAAAGTGAAATTTATTGAATTTCCACCCTGGTCCACAAAAGTTGACAAATAAATAAATAAATAAATAAATAAATATGATCCTAAAATAGTATATATTAAATAAAACAAATAATTGTAATTAATTTAATTATTTTATAATTATATTATTTATAATTATATTATTTAATTATAATAATTAATTTATTACATCAAATCAACAATTTCAAACATATCTGTCTATCTACACTCTAATTTAAATAACATTAATGCATCTTTTAGCATCGTTTTGTAGGCGAACACAACACTCTAAAAAATGCTGGGTTAAAAATGGACAAACCCAACGACTGGGCTGTTTTGACCCAGCGGTTGGGTTAAATGTTTAAACCAATCTGCTGGGTAGATTTATTTAACTCAACTATTGTTTAAAAATTACTATATTGCTTGCTTAAAATGAACCCAAAATAGGTTGGAAATTAACATTTATTAATATGTTTAATCAATAATAATTAAATAATGAACATTTATTAAATTGCTTATTAATAAATGTTCAGCTTTTGATTATTACTGTTGCCTCTAGTAATTATGTGTCTGATTTTTGATTTCCAACCTATTTTGGGTTCATTTTAAGCCAGCCATATAGTAATTTTTAAACAATAGTTGAGTTAAATAAAACTACCCAGCAGTTTGGGCAAACATTTAACCCAACCGCTGGGTCAAAACAACCCAGTTGCTGGGTTTGGCCATATTTAAACCAACTTGGGTTGTTTTTAACCCAGCATTTTTTAGAGTGTAGTATCATTTTATTTAATTTTTTTCTCAACATACACTATCCCACATAAAGAGGCTCTCATATAAAGCAGTCTGGAGAGATTGAGAAACACAGAGCTAGTTAGTGTAAAAGCAAGTTGAAACATTCCCTCTAAAATGAAAACAGAAAAATGGGCCACATTTGCACTGTAAAGTCTGAAGCCACCCCGAAGCATACAAATCTGGGCCCCTGGTCAACACTGATTTTACTCCATATGGGAAATTTGCACTTTTTATTACAAATTGCGCATTAGTCTAATAAGAACCAGACAAGACACAGACTACACCTCCCCGAAATGCCAACCCACAGCCAAGCACATTTGAAAGGGTCGTTCTGCTCGGAAAAGTTGCCTCAGGGCAGCCAAGTCTGCATTTTTCACAACATTTACCTCGATTTACCTTGATTTAACTGTTTACAGTATCAGTGAATCATAATCAGAAGCAATTTTAGACAAAGAGCATGTAGATTACACAAGCCTCAATCCAAAATAAATTCAGCATTGCTCATTGTCGTTACGGATCTCTCTCGTGGGACTGAGAGACGGCACTAAAATAGACCATAAATGATGCACAAATTAAACTCGTAAGCGTCGCAACTGTGATCAAGGTGGAAATGTTATGTCTCATCTGTCTCTGAGGCCATTCTGAGCCTTTCCAATAAGGTGATGTGCTGTTTTTTCCACTGGTTTTAGCACGGGTGACATCAGAGCAGGGCAGCGGGGGGCTCTGGACGGGCTGTGATTGGGTTAGCGACTCTAATGGCCGAGTCTGTAGAGGGACTGCATTAACCTCACAGCCACACTACTGATTACATTCATAACACTAATGAGAACGTGTCTGGTGTCCCAAATCAGAGTAATAGAGCCTAACAGAAACCCGAGAGAGACGCGAGAAAACACACACTCACGCAAACCTTCTGCTCTCCATCTGTAACATGATCCAGTTGGTATAACTGAGAACAATATCTCTGAAACTCTCTGAATATACAGTACATGACACTCTGGGTTGGTTAAACCACAACTGACTTTCTACACTGTTGTAAGTTGTAAATAAAACAGATTATTGGAGATACTCTTTCAGTCTTTCTCCTTTCTTGGTAATTATTTGTGAAATTTACTAGCAATTTAGATTTTTTTCTGCACAATATCTGCAATTACGATACTGATTTTATACAACAGTTCAATAAATAAGAAGTTAACATTGTGATATTTTAGACTCAACATTGACTGTTTTGCTCAGTTTTGCCAATTAAAATATAAAGCCAGAGCAGAACTGTTCATCTCCGAACAACACACAATGGTATTTCATTTCTGAATCCATGTTTTAAACGAATCGGGTGAACTAATGATTCAATTGACCATTCATAAAGAGAGCCATTTACTTCATTCCTGAATGAATCAGCCATTTGAACGAATCGAATGAATGAATGATTCAATGACTTAAGCATTAAGACATTTACCGCCACCTACTGGCAGTTTTAGTTTCTTAATTAGAGTATAATTTCATTATAATTGTGAGTTATAAAGTCAGAATTGCGTGATTAAAAACTTGCAATTGCGAGAAAAAAGTCAGAACTGCGACTTTATATCTTACAATTCTGATGTTATAACATGCAATTCTGACTTTATAACTCGCAATTCAACGGCATTTCATTTCTGAATCCGCGTTTTGAATGAATCGGGTGAACCAATGATTCAATTAAACATTCATAAAGAGAGCCATTTACTTCATTCCTGAATGAATCAGCCATTTGAACAAATCGAATGAAATGATTCAATGACTTAAGGATTAAGACATTTACCGCCACCTACTGGCAGTTTTAGTTTCTTATTTAGAGTATAATTTCATTATAATTGTGAGTTATAAAGTCAGAATTGCGTGATTAAAAACTCGCAATTGTGAGAAAAAAGTCAGAACTGCGACTTTATATCTTACAATTCTGATGTTATAACATGCAATTCTGACTTTATAACTCGCAATTCAACGGTATTTCATTTCTGAATCCGCGTTTTGAATGAATCGGGTGAACCAATGATTCAATTGACCACTCATAAAGAGAGCCATTTACTTCATTCCTGAATGAATCAGCCATTTGAACAAATCGAATGAATGAATGATTTAATGACTTAAGCATTAAGACATTTACCGCCACCTACTGGCAGTTTTAGTTTCTTATTTAGAGTATAATTTCATTATAATTGCGAGTTATCAGAATTGCGTGATTAAAAACTTGCAATTGCAAGAAAAAAGTCAGAACTGCGACTTTATATCTTGCAATTCTGATGTTATAACATACAATTCTGACTTTTTAACTCGCAATTCAACGGCATTTCATTTCTGAATCCGTGTTATGAATTAACCGGGTGAGCGAATGATTCAATTGACCATACATAAAGACAGCCATTTACTTAGTTCCTGAATGAATCAGCTGTTTGAATGAATCAAATGAATGAATTACTCAATTACTAAATTATTAAGACATTTTCTGCCACCTACTGGCAGTTATAGCTTAGAGTATAATTCCATAAAAAAATATTTAATAATAATAATAAAAAAAAAACATTAAAGGTATAGTTCACCCAAAAATATTTCTTTCTGAAGCAACTTTTTGTGATGTCTGTTTGATGCTTTACACAATAATGACTTTAAATGATCTTTTGGGGGTAATTGTTTAGCCAAATTTCATGTGCAATTAATTAGATTAAAATTTTTAATCATTTGTCAGGTTCTGACAAAATGTTAATTGATGCTGGCTATTTAATAAAAAAATATTTAATTTGAATTATTTTAAAAAATCAGTTGAATGAACGATTCAATGACTCACTCAAAGACTTCACTTACTTCATTACTGGATGAAATAGCATTTTGAACGAATCTCTTGAATGAATGAATGAATGAATGATTCAATGACAAATACATTTTTTAACAGTTGTTTGTCGCCACCTACTGGTGTAACGATGTAATTGATACAATCGTTATTTGAAGCATCAAGTTACTTTCAAAAGGTGATTTACTATATTTTGATCGCTACCGTAGACATCAGTGTTTATATCTGAGCTATAAACTTTTATCCCAGTACTTCTGTGATAATTTGAATGATCGTAACATAAATAATAATACGGTGTGGTTGAAAAGACTGTTTGTGAAGCTGTCATCAAGATCACGATCTTTTAACAATTAATCAGCTCTATTGTTTAGTTTTAGTTGAGTTTAGCATTAAAAATCTCCCAGCTAAGGCATTTTAAAAGATTTAGTATTCCCCAAAGTTAAACAGTAATAAATCTTAAAGATACCAGGTTGAATTCTTCTCAGAAAATCAATAATTTACTTTAAAAGATGACAGCATGAACAGCCCATTTTTGATGACTTTTAAAAGGCATATATGACACAACAAACTCTCTCTTCCTAGAGTCGCAGAGCACTCGGGACACAGGCTTCATTGTCTGCCAAAGGTTCAGAGCTGTCCTTGCGGTTACAGCGGCGGCTTTCTCTGAAGCCTGGATAAGAGTTTTCCAGAAACCGGGAGCATCTTATACTGAACCTGATGTTTAATGAGTCAGAGAAAGCATGGTGCTCAATGGTGCCATGCATGATTGAACTGACACCATCCACACTGTCCACAGGCCAAGGTCCATTTGCAGGTGTCTGTGATGCTGAATACGGGAAATGTCCCTCTTTCAACTGTTCAGGCAGACGTTCACGTGAATGATGCTTGTGTTGGCAATGTTTATACAACTGCTGCTTATGGACCAAAACTAAACAGAACACTTGCATTGGGTTTTGTGTTTATAAAAAAGAAGTGAATCTTTGTGCCTTATGCTAAAAGATATTTAGCACACTACTATTTGCGTGATGTCAAATAATGAAGAAGGGATGTTAAACTAGCACTCGATCTTCTGGGCTAATCGTTTCACTGGAAATGGAAGGTGAAGTCGACAACATTGCATTGTGGGACCCAGTATGCTACTGTATGCAGTGTGCTCTGGTCTTATACATCATATTTTGGCAAATGGGTACCATGTATGCAGAAAATCGTGGAAAATTTGCATATTGTGCACAATATAAGAGGTTGTTTGCATTAAATATTTTTGGGAAATTTACGTCTTGTCATGTGACTAAACTAATAATTATAGTAATAATAAACTTATAATATTTTGATATTTTGAATGATTATTGCTATAATTATCTTTCAGTTCCTCAATAATAATAATAATAATAATAATAATAATAAATCTAATGATACATTATAATATAATAATACATTTAATATGAAAATATTTTTATATATTTAAACTATTACTGTAATAATTATCTTTCATTGCCACAATAATAATAATACACTTAATATGAAAAATATTTTGATATATTTAAATATATTTAAATATTTTGATATATTTAAATTATTTTCTATAATTATCTTTCATTTCCTCAATTTATATTTATATTTATTTATATTTATTTTTTTAATTTTCAAATTTTATTTATTTCCTCAATAATAATAATAATAATAATAATAATAATATATTTAGTGATACATTATATGTAGTAATAATAATAATGATGATGATAATACATTTAATATGAAAAATATTTTAATATATTTAAACTGTCACTGTTCTCTTACATTACCAAAATAATAATAATAATAATAATAATAATAATGCATTTAATATGGAAATATTTTAATATATTTAATAATTTAAATATATTAAAATATTTCCATATTAAATGCATTATTATTATATTATTATTATTATATTATATTATTATTGTTATAATTATATTTCATTACCTTAATAATAATAATAATAATAATAATAATGTTGTTGTTGTTAGTTTAAAGTATTAATCCCATTGGGGCAATTAGTTATAACTACAGTGGTGCTTAACATAAATAGACAAAACATACACAAAAAAAAAAACAAAAAAAAACAAATCAATCAATCAATCAAAGAACAAAACACATATTGCATACTACTGTCTTTCAAATATATGCAATATGCCATTCTGAAATGTACATATGTAGTATTCCTTAAACTGTATCCTTAGACCAGACATCCTAATCCCAGATAACCAGGTAATGGGGGAAATAAAATAAAAGAATATTGCTTGTGTCAGCATCATTCAGGGTGCGAGGGGACCTTGAAAGTACAGGAGCGCATCTTTGTGTGCGTACAGACTTTTGCCAGTTTGCTGTAACCATGGAGACGAGAGTGGCAGGTGACGACGTGTGGAGACATATTGTGGTGTGAAGTGAGGCTGAGGGAGGAACTCGTCTATATAATCAACATCCTCTCAGGCGCCTGACTCAGCATGAACAGAGATGGGAGGACTGGGGAAACAACTTCAGAAACAAATGAAAGCTGCAAACACAATCCACTGGCTTGTAAGAAACCACCTAGCAACCATCTATCATCACCCTAGCAACACACTAAAAAAAATCATGTGAACATGTGAACAACTGCACAGCAACCACCCAAAATACTCAGCGTTGTGGTGAGTTTTGCAGGGGTAAGCATCACTCTATCTACTTAAATCGAGATAACTTTTAATATTAAAACTTTTAATAATGTACAGAGGGAACACTTTGATTACAAAAATAGCTGATGTCCAGCTTTTATTTTTCTACCAAATTCTTCAGGGGACACACAATAGAGAAGAGTTAAACCAGAGTCCACGGCAAAAGAATTATGTTCCTAATTGTTGCTCAGCGGGAGATGATCATTGAACACAAATGGATATTTACCCTGATTAGTTGCTACATTTGTGACTTGTAAGCACTTTCTAAAATAAATTAAATAAAAAAAAATAATCATATCAATATTTGTATGCAAATTTTGTGTTATTGCATAAAAAAAGTCAGGATGGAAACGTCAAGATGAGCATAAAATGTAAATATGTGCATAAAAAAAATCAATCAAAATCAATTGAGACGGAAAGTTTTTATCCGACCTGTGCATAAACTATGATGGAAACACATTTACCGAATAAATCCCTCAATGCACAACAAACACTCACATCACTAATCAGCGGATCAATTTCATTCAGATTCAGTCTCACACAGTAGCGTTCCCAAACACCAGCATCCGAACGCAAGATAACATGACAGCGTTTATAAAGTGCAGCAGTCGGTTCTGTAAATAAAAACCAAAGGGAAACTGAGTTTGAACGATAACATATAAACCTTTAAACCTTTACTGTGAGCTACGAGGTTGTTAATCGATAGCATTTGCTTCTGTTGAAGACGTGAGCTCGCATTATTTCAGCTTAGTTTTAAAATAATCGTGTTTAACAGCGGAAAAACTACATTACCCATGATGCTATGCAGAAAATTCCACCAATCAGAGAGTCGAAACATGCGGCAAAAGATCTTGTTAGCTCCGCCCACTCCCATGAAGCACTGCGAATGGCGTAATCGAGTCTACGCTCTCAAAATAAATGCGTGTATATATATGCATATTTTGCAATAAACGTCACATATGTTTTTATATATATATATAATCAACATTTGTAAATGAGTAGTTTTCTGTTTCTCCATAGTTTTTAATTCGATTATGCTGTCCGCAATGCTTCATGGGATTGTAGTTACTAAAGCTTTTAAGTACACAGTCTTTTTGTCCGATTTTCAAATACTTTTTTTTGCTTCAAATCAAAGTTTGTAGTGTTTGATTGTCTTGGTTCATGGCTTATAACTCTTTAACAAAGACTTTTTAAAAATACAAATTAATGAAAAAATACTTCCAGAAGCAGCGCCGCTGAAAAAGTGGGCGGGCGCTAATGCACTCTATTGCGTTTCGTCTGCGCGCTCTGAGGCGAAAGTCATTTATAATCTACAAAAAAAGAGCCACAGCATCTTTTCACCATGCAATTGCAGCAATTCCCCTTTTTATTACATATATTTTGCGGCAATTTCCCAGGAAGTGACATGGGATAGAAACGGTGCTTTATTCGCAAATGTTTTAGGCCTATGCGATATTCCAATTTTGTACGCAAGTTAAATCCCTAATGTAAGCATTTCCCCCCAGCATTTTGAGCGGCCATCTGATTGGCCATTGTGTTCATGCACTCAACAGATATGTCTGTGATTGGCTACAATGATCAACGCTTCAAAAACATGTTGTAAATAGACTAAATTTAATAATAAATAAATTTAAGATGTCTATTTACAATATTTTTGAAGCGTTAATCACCGTTGGCCAATCAGAGGTGTTTAAAAATCCTCTCAAAAGGTATCGTCGCATTTTTAAAATTTCAGTACCGACTTGGTACCGAAGTTGGTACATTTGACAACACTAATGAGGACAGTCAATAATTTTAGATCAGATTCCAATCGGATACACAAATAATGGGATTTGGACTGACAGTGTGAACATAGCCTAATTGTGAATTTATATTATATGGGTGTAAACAAACTGACCACATTTACATTGACAAAAATATCCCAACATTAACCACAATTTAGACACTTTCTGAGTATCTATGTCATCATGTATCATGTAAACACAATAAAGCTAAACAAAACACCATGAATTATAATAATAAAAAGGCTTTGGTTAAAGTAAAAAACAAAACAAAACAAAACTACTATCCTCCATCCCCAGACTTAACGTCTTTGTTATTTCTTCCTAAACCTCAGTCTAAATTCTGTTCATTTTTTCCCCTCATAATTGTCCTTTTCCCGGAGCACAATTCCATATGAGCAGGAATCCCTCTTGTGTCAGCGTCCGTCCAGCGCCTGAGGCTGACCGCTCTCCGTCCCAGTACCAAACAAACGAGTGTGCCAGCGCACGCTTTTCCTTCTTGTACCAAAGATCTCAAACAAACGGAAGTGTTAAGTGCCTAACGAAGACGCACCACTTTTCTGGCTCATATCTGCCATGAGACAAGAGATAATTGGGGAAACTGGGACAGGGTGGATCTTTCAATCACTTTCTCATGCTTTTAGATCTCAAGAACTTTTGAACGAGATTAGAAGCAGACTGTTCCTGATTTATCGGAGCGCTGCGACTCAGTAATTTAGTTTTAAATCTCAGCCAAAAATAAAAGTTGTCATCATTTACTCGCCCTCACGATGTTCTGCAGCTGCAGACTTTTGTTCTAGGGAACAAGAAAAGGAGAAGCCCTTTTCCATATGATACCAAAAGAATGGTGATGCAGGTTGTTGACCTCTCAAATAAAACTTGACTTGTGCGCTATATTGCAAACCATACAATAGCTTTGTGTGACATTTCAACCAATCATATTTGACTATTGCATGTCATGTAACCAACTGCAAATATGTATGTCAAAGTGCAAAAGTGGTGAAGAATGATAAAAACATTGTTAAAGAGCTCGAGCATTTAAAGCGACAGACGTCATAACTGCAGCCTGTTAGTGGATGCTAATATACAGTAGTTATCATGACGGTTATCATTATAGTTAACATTCTTGGTGTGAACAAGCCTTAAAGCCAATGAAATCAAAATTGACAGTTCTTATTTTTATCGAATACTGCAGTGTTTATTATAAATTATTTATCCGTGCACATCAGCCTCGTAATCTTCAATCAAAATAACTTCCCCTCCCTCTTGCAGCGACCTCTCTTCTCTTCTCTGATGACGAGGGCGGGGCAACCTGTCACTCACAGGAGATTGACCAATAGCAAACTACAAGCATCCAATCAATAGGTTGTTTGCAATCACGTGGTTCTGGTGACGCGCAAAATTAATGTGGAGGGCAAGCAGTGAAAATTAGAATGGAAGAGATGGAGAAAAGTCCGTACTGTGCTGGTTTAGAAAGGTATAAACAGAAAATCACAACATATTTTGGACGTGAACCTTATGTTATGAAGAGGAGTGATTTTTCTGCTGAATTGAAAGACTTGACTGCCATCGAGGAGGTAGATATAGAGAATGTGAAACTGCCGTCACGCCGCGTTCAGGTCTGGGTTTGTTTATATCGCGCTGCCTTTCTGCTAGTGACGTTAAGGGCAGTATTTTTGATTTTCTGTCGTGATCGCGAATAATGACGCCATTGTAGGTCATTTATGCTGAATCGAGAATTGCAACAGGAGCTCACATCATCGTTCAGGGAAAAAACTGGACGGTGTAATACAATTTTCGCCTTTTCTACTGTAAAAACACTAAGGGAAGCAGGTTGAGGAGGTGACGGGGAGACGCCGTATATCAAATATAATAATGTCACTGATTGAACCCACTGCCTATCACTAAAATAAAATAATGTGTTTTTGAAAGTGTTGTATTTTGTTTGGTTTAATAATTAACATTACATTTGCGAGTATGACTCTCACTCAGCTTGTGAATGAGTATAACTTGCACGCAGCCACTTCAAAACTGTTCACAAGCTTCTATGGGTTTGATTTTGGTCGTCATTTGTTGAAATAAATACAAAAAAATACTGTCCGCTGAATGCCCCTCCGATTCTCCTTCGTGGTCATATGGGAAAGTGAATATTTACAAAGAAAATATTAAAACTATAGTTACATTTACACCCACCCAACAAAGAAATGGATCGACTTCTGTCAGCTTGTTGAACACATTTTTTTTATTTTGACATTTTCTACCATATGATGGCTGAAGCAGCAGCGCGTGACTGTTTTCACAGTAACCAGATCAACACTGTAAACTGAATTCTACAAAACTGAAGTGAAAACACCAAATGATCATGCAATGGGATAAAATATCTTCTCTTCCCTGCAAACGATACCATGATGAATGTGAATATTTAACCAAGTCAAAAACAAAAAAGGTAAGCAGGTATTCATATTCATTTCAGTATCAGCAGACGCAAAATGCTATAAAAGGTGACAACTTTTAAAGTTAAAAAACGATATAAGTTACATAAACGATAAAAGCTCATTGTGGTTTCTTGGTTTGATACCATAAATGACGCAAAACAGGAATTTTGAGTTTGTGATAGCGATTCCTATATTAGAAAAATCACTCCTTGCCCTCCAGCCGCATTTCGCGCTGCACCAATGACGTCATGTGCAAACAACCTATTCCCCACAAAATCAAGCCCCGCCCTACATTTGTTCTTGTTCGAGAAGCTGTTTCACTTGGATATATGTCGCAATAGATAAGAAAAGACTATTCTGTTTCATGCCAACTTTAAGACTTTGAATATAGTATACCCTACTTTTATAATGTGTTTAAGTTGTGTTTTTCTGTGTTTAAGTGCTATAATCGGGTCCCTGGTGAATCTACCAACCCAGAAAACATGAAAAAGGACAACCCAGTAACTTTGTTTTGGCAAGCCTTTCTTTGCAAGCATGTGAAAAAACGAGCCACTCAGATTTCACTCCCCTTGTGACGTTAATCTGCGTGTTCCACCCACGGCGCCGCCATTTTGTTTTCGCAAGGGTGTACCAGTTCTAACGCCATGGCAAAACAAAAATGAGGGTCAATTCAACGCTGGATTTGCACAAAAGATTAACATGACGGCACATGCTAGTGGATGAGTTGAATCAACTCCACAGCAACTACATAAATTTATCCACTAACCATTCAGAAACGTCCAGTTTCATTCTAAAAGTTGTAACTTCTTCCTGAGTCTCTCCATCAGTGTCGACTCCGGTTTGAACAATGTAAGGCTGAACACCGTTACTGACAATCCTCATTTTGTCTGCGTGAGATTCTCCAGCTTTGTTGTTGTTGAGCAACCGAAGCGTGAGCTGTTAAAGCTCCGCCCTCTTCTGGAAAGGGGGCCGGGAGCAGCAGCTCATTTGCATTTAAAGGGACACACACAAAAACGGTGTGTTTTTGCTCACACCCAAATAGGAGCAAATTTGACAAGCTATAATAAATGATCTGTGGGGTATTTTGAGCTGAAACTTCACAGACACATTCTGGGGACACCAGAGACTTATATTACATCTTGTGAAAGGGGCATTATAGGTCTCCTTTAGGAGATTGTCAGCCTGAATTCCACACTCACTTTCATTATATAGAAAAGAGCAGCCAGAACATCCAGCTTTTGTGTTTAATGGGACAAAGAAAGGGTGAGTAAATGATGACAGAATCTATCCCATATCTGGTCGGTGTGATGAGCCAAAGCCAAAATAGCGTGTTTGTTGCACAGGCCGTGTTGGCTGGCTGTTCCTGAGGCCTTCTGGACATGTTCCTCCTGTAATCCTGCTCTCTCTCTCTCTCTCTCTTCTCAGCCAGTTTGCTAAGTGGAGCGTTTCTCCCCCACTAACGGCACGCTGCTGTTAAGTTACACACATGGCTCTCGCTTCCATTAACGTCAGACCGAATCACGTCGTCAGCGTCAGAGCTCGTGTACACGCCGTGTATTAGCAGATGCGTTCTGCCCTGTGATTGACATGAGGGTGCGTGCAACACAAAGCCCGCGATCACTGGGAGAAGTTGGTACCAAGACACAGCAACTGAATTTCATGGAACGATATTGATTATTTAACATGCATATGATGCGTCTAAGTGATATAAACTGCAGCCTTGCGGGGAGATATGAATGATTCATAATTCTTCATGGAAAAAGATGAAAAAACCCACACCAGTTTTCCACATCAAATCCACAGTTAGATATTTTTCATTTACTGTGGTAAGTACTTAAAAAACATGATTAAACAAATCAAGAGTATACACATTAGGGATGGACGATATGGCAAATATAATATACAGTATATCAGATTTATTCAGCAATTATGCATTAACTTGATCAAAGGTGACAGTAAAGTAAATGTTTCAAATAAATGCTGTTTTTTGAACAACTTTCTAATCATCAAAGAAAATGCATTACGGTTTCCACAAAAATATTAAGAAGCACAACTGTTTTCAACATTGATAATAAGAAATGTGTCTTGAGCAGCAAATCAGCAGATTTCTGAAGGATCATGTGACACTGAAGACTGGAGTAATATATATATATAAATATATATATATATATATAATTATATAATTATAATATATATAATTAATCCATTTATGTATGGATTAATATGGAAGCTTGTTTCCGCCACTAAATAAAAAATAAAACAAAAAGGTAATTGCGACTTTTTATTTCACAATTCTGAGATTTAAATTCGCAATTGCGAGTTATAAAGTCAGAATTTATATAAAGTCGCAATTCTGACTTTTTTTTCACAATTGCGAGTTTTTATCACGCAATTCTGACTTTATATCTCGTAATTATGACTTTATTTCATGCAATTCTGACTTTATAACTCATAATTGTGAGTTTATATCTTGAAATTCTGAGAAAAAAAGTCAGAATTGTAAAAAGTCGCAATTACCTTTTTATTTTTTATTTCATGGCGGAAACAAGCTTCCATATATGCCATATATAATTGCGAGATATAAACTCACAATTCTGAGAAAAAAGTCAGAATTGCGAGTTTATATGACTTTATAAGATGCATTTGCGAGTTTATATCTTGCAATTCTGACTTTTCAATTCACAATTGTGAGTTTAAGTCAGAACTGTGTGAAAAAACACAATTGTGATTTAAAAAATCAGAATTGCGTGATTAAAAACTCGCAATTGCAAGAAAAAAATCAGAATTGTGACTTTATATCAAGCAATTCTGACTTTATATATCGCAATTGTGAGTTTAAAGAAAAAAGTTATAATTGTGAGATGCAAACTCACAATTACCTTTTTTATTTTTTATTTAGTGGCAGAAACAAGCTTCCATATATATCATAAAAATATAACATATTAAAAAAAGTTTTTAAAAAGTGGTACCACCTATTTTGGGATATTCAAGCTAATTAAAAATTTTACAAATGGAAACTGATTATTTTCTTCATCAGATTACTGGTAAAAAAACATCTTATGTATTATGTGAAACATCAAAAACTCAAAACTAATATTACAAAACAATTAGGACTTTGTGCTTTGTAACTTTACAGATTCTTTACATGCACAAACAGCTGTATTACACACTAAAGGAAAGGTACAATCAAAAAGCATTTTTGCCCTTTAAATTCAGTTCCAGATGATTTTGCAGGGAGGAGCCGATTGATGACGCAAGTGGTATGATGAGAGCCAGCTGTGGCTTCTTTCACAGTCCCCAGCATACAACTACTACATATGCTGGTGTTTATATCTTACTCTGTATGATCGGATCTCATTTTGGTGCCACGTCAAGTTTAACGTCATTGTTTTCTTTTGGTCAGGGCAGCCAGATCCCGACCACAGCTTGGGGTTGCCCCAACAATTGCCATGACATTACAGTATGTTTTTAACACAGCCTGCATTCAGCGTCAGACGGAGCAGAACTTTTTGGCCCTTCCATATCGATGGCAGCGAACAAATCCGACGGATGCTAGAAAGCAGGCATCTTTCCAGGACCTGAGGCCGGCAGAACCACAGACCGCGGGTGGGACGGGCCTTATGGAGGTTAATGGAGGTTCTGTGTTGTTTTGGGCCGGAGCTGCTATGAGCAGCGTGTTTCCCTGTCCGTTACAGTACACAACCTTGATTGCAGCTTCTGTGCGGCTCTCATGGGAAAAACAAACCCACGTAACTGCAGCGTGATCCACGTGAGGCTTGTTCTGAGCGACTGGTGCTCTTGTAGCCATCACTCTGACAATGTACACACATCTGTACTCCGCATGTGCTTTCACAGGAGGAAAAAAAACGGGTTTGTAACGCTGACTTGTGTTCACAAGGGGTCACATTTTTGGCCCCGGTTTGAACATGAGAATTCAGTCTAAGACAATCATATTAATCCATATGAATCAGAGAATATCATGTACTGATACTAATTAAAAACAAAAGAAGATCACTTTTTTAATCTACTTACTTAAGGATATTTTTCAACAAGATTTGTTTGCCCAGTTTTAAAATGCACAGGTAAACAAATAAAAGAAAGCATTTGTACAGTAATGATGGAGATCTCTCGTGATTCATTCACAACAAAACATTTCCATGCAAACGCCATGACTCAGGACTTGCCATCACACACACTAAGACAAGGGGATTTGAAAGACGAAATCCTGTTTTAACCTACTTCCCACAAATCACATTAAACGAAGGAATTCAAATATCAAGCACACTGTCTGTAAATGATGTAAGCTGCTTTTAAAGGGGACCTATTGTGCTCTTTTACAAGTCTTGATGTTGTTTTTGTGCTCTACTAGAACAGGTTTTCATGCTTGAATGTTCATTATTTTCCTCATATTCTCCATTGTCGCAGCTCCTCTCTTCCCAGTCTGTCAGTAACGCTCTGTTTAGTTCCTGTCTCTATGAAGCCCCTCCTTCTGAAAAGCACAATGTGCTCTGATTGGTCGGCTGGAGCAGTGTGTTGTGATTGGTCAAGCGCTTCGAGCGTGTTTGGGAAATGTCCCGCCCCTTACCATAACCGCCAGTTTCAACACACTACTAACTAACTCAACCAGGCCCCGCCCCTTTATTCTGCATATGAATTATTTAAATGAGGAATATTGTGACGTGTTCATTACAGAATGTAGCTATTAGGTCGTAAGCTCTCCATAAAGTAATGCGTAGTCGCATAATATGACATTTACCCTCAATGATCCAACAGCAGCCTTCAAATATGCCATCAGAAGTTGTGTTGAAATGCAGTTTAACCTGCTAAAGTTGATTCTAACTTATTTTGCCGCACTTGTCTTATTGTAAAAATATGTTTCCGGTGAAATACGATAATTAATCATGAAATAGCATAAGTACTTTTATATGTGAATAACATTCAGAAAATGTATTTAAAATTAATAGCAATAAAAAATACTAATAAAAAACATAAGAAATGACATCGGGTTCGTGTTAAAGGATTAGTTCACTTCAGAATTCAAATTTCCTGATAATTTACTCACTTTTTTACTAATTTGTTCATGTCTTTCTTTCTTCAGTCGAAAAGAAATTAAGGTTTTTGAGGAAAACATTCCAGGATTTTTCTCCATATAGTGGACTTCACTGGGGTTCAACGGGTTGAAGGTCCAAATGTCCAATAAAGGTCTTATCTAGCGAAATGATTGGTCATTTTCTAAAAAAAATACAAATAAAAACATATATACTTTTTACCCACAAATGCTCGTCTTGCACTGCTCTGCAATGTGCCATGCATTACGTAATCACGTTGGAAAGGTCACGTGACGTAGGCGGAAGTAACGAAAAACTCATCTCATTTTCTCCTCCAACTTCAAAATCGTCAGACATCGTTGTTTTACCTTTTTTTTGTAAAGGGCGTTTGACTTAGTCTTTGCATGTTCGCTTTGTAAACACTTGCTCGGTACTTCCGCCTACTGACGCGTGACCTTTCCAATGTGATTATGTAATGCGTGGCGCATCACAGAGCAGTGCAAGACGAGCATTTGTGGTTAAAAAGTATATAATTTTTATTTTTTTCAGAAAATGACCGATTGTTTCACCAAGTAAGACCCTTATTTATCGTCTGGGATCGTGTAGAGCTCTTTGAAACTGACATTTGGACCTTCAACCTGTTGAACCCCACTGAAGTCCACTATATGGAGAAAAATCCTGGAATGTTTTCCTCAAAAACCTTAATTTCTTTTTGACTGAAGAAAGAAAGACATAAACATCTTGGATGACATGGGGGTGAGGAAATTATCAGGAAATTTTAATTCTGATGTGAACTAATCCTTTAAAGAGCTGCTAACTAAGTATTTCAATTCCGATGGTCCACTTTAGATATTCTACTAACTATAAGTAACTTTGCAACTACATGTCAACTAACTCTCATTAGAGTATTAGTAGACTGTTAGGGTTCAGGTTAGTTGACATGTTGCAAAGTTACTTATAGTTAGTAGAATTTCTAAAGTGGACCATCGAAATAAAGTTTTACCACCAGTAATTTACTCACATAATCTCTCTCTTAGAATGTAAACAAGTGTAAATGTCAACAAATATCACAAGAATTGAATGTTGTCAGGTAAAATGAGAGCTGACTGATGTAATTCAATCAATCTGCTGTTTTATTCCAACCATTACTCCTGGTTAGAGGCTTACATAAATATTTAGTTTTATAATATTATAATATAATTTATTGGTGCAATGAAAAAAAATAAATATTTAGTAGTGTGCAAAATTGTAACTTAGTGCCCCTTTACATCACAACTAGGCTAAGCTGTACCTTTTGCACAGCATTTTTGGCATTTTTTTGCCATTTTGGATTGTTATGCATCTAGACTGTTTGGACTTTTTTTTAAGGAGCAGTGAGTTTATGCTGATTTTTCAATACATGTTATTCCAAATTACAGTCTTTTTTTCACACTGAAATGCATCACATGGGATGCAAATGGCAAAAAAAAAAAAGCAGGGAAAATCAGTGTCAGCAAGAACAACACACAAGCCGCAAAAAAAGTTAATTTTCTAGAACGAAGGGGAATTGTTTCTAAGTAAAATACGCACCCAATGCCTTCCTTACCACAACAACCTAATCCAATAAGAGACTTTGTGGTGGAAGAGAGAGAAAGAGAGCGAGTGCTTAGTGCTGAATGGACAGTCCTGAGAGTGAATGGGGATATCATGCCCAGCGGCCCATTCTGACATTAACACAGGCCCTTATGTACCCTGAGAGCCCGACTAATGATACGATCCCAGCACTGCCAAACAGAACCACTGGGGCTCTCAGAGGTGTGTGTGTGTGTGTGTGTTTACATCGCTTTAATGGCTCCAACCAGCGTCATACACTCACTGCACCCTCTCATCTGTGATACAGATGAGCACTTCCAGAGAAATCCATTTCCCAATGTATGCGTTTATACACAGTTACTCTATTAGAGAGAAAGGGATGAAACAAACATTACAAGAAAGTACAAAGAAAGAAAGAAAGCTACTTTTACTGCACTGTGTAACTACGTTCAGAAGGGAATATCACATACTGGATGCTGTTTTCTGTTTTTAACTGCAATCAATTCATATTTAATATTCATTTATTAATTGCAGTGCAATAAAAACTATGAATAATTTAAAAAAGGAATTTGTGTTTTTAACTATATTTTGTTTAAATCTAGTATGTGAAACGCTACGCCATATGCAACGTTCCCACATTTGAACAACTAATTTCAGTGACTTTTTCATGACCTTTCCAGATGTTTGTGGTTACTGGATAAGGATTCTTAACAGATCATTTTGATTCAGAGTGATTTACTAACTACTTGGAAAGAGTCTCGAAATTCAGCCCTATGGCTTGTGAGAACGTTTTATACTACATAAATGGCACAAAATCAACATTTAGCCAAAAAAATACTGTTCTTATGCAGCATTTTTGTTGTTTTTAAGTACAAATATTCTAAACATTCTCAAATTAAGATACATTTATTTATTCTTAAAGGAGTCCTTGATTATGATTTCACTTTTTTAACTTTAGTTAGTGTGTAATGTTGCTGTTTGATCATAAACAACATCTGCAAAGTTACGACGCTCAAAGTTCAATGCAAAGGGAGATATTTTCTTTTACAGAAATTGCTTTTTAAGGACTACAACAAACAGCTGGTAGGGACTACAACGAGCTTCTTCCCGGGTTGGTGACATCACAAACCCCGCCCCTGAGAACACACAAACTTCTTCCTCAGTCTCTCCATCAGTGTCCGACTCCGATTTGAACAATGTAAGGCTGAACACCGTTACTGACAATCCTCATTTTGGCTGCGTGAGATTCTCCAGCTTTGTTGTTGTTGAGCAACCGAAGCGTGAGCTGTTAAAGCTCCGCCCTCTTCTGGAAAGGGGGCCGGGAGCAGCAGCTCATTTGCATTTAAAGGGACACACACAAAAACGGCGTGTTTTTGCTCACACCCAAATAGGAGCAAATTTGACAAAATGATCTGTGGGGTATTTTGAGCTGAAACATTCTGGGGACACCAGAGACTACATCTTGTGAAAAGGGGCATTAAAACAAGAAAAATCAACTTGTTTTCCTTTAGAATTAGGTTTATTTTTCTGACCCCATTGGCAGATATTTTTCTAGTTTTAAGTATAAAACTCCATTTTAAAACATTTTTTTCAGAAAACAAGACTTAATATTTTGTGTCATTTTGCATCTCAAGTAAATGTATCTTGATTTAAGAATGTTTAGATATTTGTACTGGAAAACAAGACAATATTGAGGAAGAAATTCGCTTTTTTGCAGTGTGTAGAGAACAGCATTACTGAAAACAGAATAGTTCATGACTTTATGGAAGTCCTTGCATGCTTAACTCTGCAAACTAAACTAGGAAATGAATAACAAATAAAATACATTTTATAAAAAAATGAAATAAATGTTTAAAATCATGGTTGAAATTAAAGGGCAAGCTGAGCACACTGCTCTTATGTATTTTGCAAATTTTAGTAAATGTAGCCGGTTAAAGAGAAAATGAGTACAGTATGCACACTTTATATTGCAAAAAAATTGCTATTCTGAACATAGCCTCATACGGCCACACACAGCTATCCTGTTTTGCTGGCGCACACACCAGAGACGAATCCATTAGCCCTTGTGATCAGGGACAACGGTTGCACAAAGTCTCGTGACAGCCATTAGCGGCGGGCCGGAGAGCGAGAACACCTGGACACATCTGTTCATCAACATCCCAAACCCGGAGAGAACCTTTCCAGCTCAGCCCGCAAACCAGCGCGAACAGGCTCTGCTCTGTTTATTTGACAAAGCCGTCTGCCGCACGGCCGGCCTGGTTTGTTTGAAATGTCAGCTGTGCTGCTTCACGGGTTGGGGTCGAGAGACAGCCGGGTTTAGCCCTCCGAGGACGACACATAAAGGAATAGATGGAGAGTGAATGACTTAAAATGACTTTAAAATAATAGTTTTCTATTTTAATATACTTTAAAATATAATTTATTCCTGTGATCGGGTCAATGACGTGACGCGTCATTTTTTTGTCCAAAGGCTTTAATAATAATAAAAAACAAAGATATGACATCCAAAGTATGTAAGGTAGTACAACTAGATCTCTTTTATTGATTATTATATTTTGCTACATATAAAGGTAAAGATTTTAAAGATTTTGAAGTGTCAAAAGGTCATTCGGTTTAACCGTCCAAAGGCCAATACAGCCATTTCATTTGTGATTAAAATATCTTAAAATGTAATAAATTTATATATATTTTTTTTATTCTGGCATGATTTTATAACATCATATATCAACATAGTGCAAAATAGTATTAAAATTATGTGTAGAAGTCGTTGCTTTGTTATAAAAAAGGATGTCCGGAAAAATGAATTTCATTGATGTCATTCGGAGTAACCAATATAAAGGGACCATTTTGGATCAAGTCATGCGGTCAATATCATGTGACAGGATGTGACATCATTCAGACACCTGCAAAGGACCACATGGTCGTGAAGAAAAGTAACTAACTCTCTTTTAACTATTTGAAAAATTCATGTTTTCACTTGTTCATACACATGTCCCGAAACATCAGGTCATTCGGTACAACCGCTGTAAAACATGGAAAATGTTGTAATATTTTAAAAACTTGTAGTAAATATAAAATGTTTGATTGTCCTTTTGCTAGCTAGCTAGCTAGATATCAGCCTGTTAGCATTGTTTGAAAATATCGTCATTCGGTATAACCAAAAGTGTCATTCGGTAAAACCGAAATTTTGGTTAAACCGAATGACTTTTTTGGTGACAAATTTTGTCCATCTTGTAAAAAAATGACAATATATGACATATAAAAACCACATAATCTCATTGTTAACACTTAATAAAACTTCAAAGCTGAATTTTCAGCATCATTACTCCAGTCTTCAGAGTCACATGATCCTTCAGAAATCATTCTAATAAGCTAACTGGTACAGTATTTATATGGGGTTGGTAAGATTTTTTTTAATGTTTTTCAAAAACGTCTCTTAAGCTTACAAAGGCTGCATTGTTTGAAATATATTTCTATGAAAATATATTTTAAAATGTATTTTTTTTTTAGGATTCTTTGATGCATCAGTGCATCATTTGATTTTAAATTTCTTAGGATTGAAATGGATCATTCGTCCAATGAACTGATAACATCAAGCTCTGAAGATAAAATGAAAGATCTAAAATGTCATTAAAGATGATGAAAAACAATGCAATGGTCAGTGTTATATAAATACCCATGATTAAAACAGGGATTGGGTCAGTGTGGGTCTATCTGAGTGGTTTAATGCAGGACAGATGAGGACAATCTTTCTGTTGGTACGATTGACTTTAGCATTTAGTCAATCAGTCTCACAGAACTGACCCTCATCCAATAGGTCAACCTCCTTCCAGCCGAAGCGTCCCGTTACGTAATGGCGAGACGTTAGTGCAGGACGGCAGATGAGGTCCTTCCACTGCTGCCAAATGTCATATGAGTGCCAGCCGGGCATCGCGAATGGGACGCCACTCACTCGCTTGTGCTACTCATCTGGTCTGTCTTCAACGTTACATAACGGCAAACTGACGATGTTGTGTATGGTAGAATGAGGGGAATCATGGTGACTAGTGATCAAATCGAACGTTGAATTACTAATTAGTGCTGTTTGCTACACTACTGTTCAACAGTTTGGGGTTGGTAAGATTTTTTTATGGTTTTGAAAGAAGGCTCTTATGCTCATATGCACCTAGGATGGCTTGAGGGCGAGTAAATCATAGTATCAAGGCTATAACAGGCTAAGATCAAACACCTGGACCCACGTTTGTCAGAGTACCCGAAAACACAAAGCTAGTACACACCTTTAGCTTTCAGGAGCAGGATAACCTCTCCAGATATGATGTGAATCACTAAAGTGAACATTCCTGTCTCTATAGGCGGCACACACAAGGGAACACAAGGAAGCTCTTGCTGTTTGGGGTCACTTTCATTGGGTCAAACGCCTGCAGCACACCGTTTCACACAGCTTCAGATCACACTTTGCTTTAGCAAAGCATCGTGTTACTTAAGGATTCACACACACACACACACACACACACACACACACGCCATTAACACTCCAACATTTGCGTCACTTTAGATTACACACAATCGCCTCTACCAATTCCAACCCAGACTCACTGGAAAAACATTTCTGCAAAATGATATTACGTTGTGTTACAATGCTGTACCAGGTGAGCTAAGGAGCAAGTTTACTGCATCAGAAAAGCCATATGGAGCTGGTCATGTGATGCAAACCTCAAAATGCATTAGTTAAATTATGCACTATGGCAAAAGTATTTTGAGCACATAATATTGCGCAAAGAGTCTTGCAAAAATGTAATCAATTATGTAATCATATTTTGTGTGAAAAGGAATAAAACGAGTTGGTATTTTACTGACACTACTGTTCATTTCAGCTGGAAACTGCAGTGAAAACCCTTACAAAAAAGAAGTTTATTCAAGTGTGCTATATCTTTTAAACTAAAAATAAGCATACTTTCAGTCTACTTTTTATGTACTTCTCAGAAATATATTTAAAAGTATACTTGACTTATACTGACAGAAAAGTCTAAAAATGTTTGGCCTATACTTGTACTCAATCTTTTGATTGAGATATACTTCAAAGTATAATTAAGTATACTTGGCTTGTAGTTGTGTTTACCCTTTTGATTGAGTAGCATATTAAAAAAAAATTTTTAATGTACTTTTACTGTCTTATAAACTTATAATGTTTGAAAATATTGATTTATAAAGAAAACAGATATGTTCCTAATTCTGAGTATGTGAATTTTTGTGTAGTACACTACATATTTACTTCAGATCTACTTAAAGTACAGTTAAAGTTATATTTCAAGTATAAAAATTAATACGTAAATAGGAACAGTAGTATACTTAAAGTGCAAAAATTATATGTAAATAGTCAACTAAAAGTATGATGTTAAGTTCAAGTATAAATATAAGTATACTTACAGTATAAAACTACTAAACTGGTAGTTTACTGAGAGTATACTTCAAAGTGTACTTTCATAAACTAAAAAAATGTGCTACAAGTATTCAACTAGTAAACTATCAGTATACCGATAAATTCACTTTAGTATAGTTGCAGTACAAATGAAAAACATAGTTGTGTACTCAAAGTTTACTACTGTTACACTTTAAGTATACTTAAAAGTACAAAATAAAAGTACAAAATACTTACAAGTACACTAAAAACTGGGACATTTTAGTCCCAAGTAGTATTGAAATAGTGGTACATTAATATTATTATACATACTAAATAAAGCATACTTAGAAATATACTTGAACTTTACTTAAGTATACTTAATAAAATGAACATGAAGTATGTTTATTTTTTGTAAGGGTTGGCATCGATGGTTCCATGAAGAACCTTTAAATATTCTTCATACTAAGAAAAAAAATGTTCTTTTAAGAATTGTTCACTGAAATGTTCTTTGTGGAACCAACCGGAACTTCCCTTATGGATTCAGTATAGACATGCCTGCATTTCCTTAAGTGAATATGCTCACTGGTTTTACTGTGCATTCTGGAAATGTCTATTGAGCAAACATTTTTGAACAGGTTTTTTCAATGGAACTGACCTAGAAATGTCCGATTCTCAATGCTCATTCTGCTAAAAGAGATGCATTAATGTTTCTTTCAGGTCCTGTACAGATGGATCACATCTGTGAAGGAAGCACATACTCCTGTCTTGCATGCCCTCTTTCTCTGTCTATCTTACCCTCTTCTCTTGCTTTTTCCTTTTCTCCCTCCCAGTGAGAAGAACAGGAAGAGATGTGGCATAAAAATCCCTATAATTTTTTAATCGCCCCCAATGAAATTGTTAAAGCAGCATGACAGCAAACTAAGCAAACACATAAATGGCTTATCCATGTGAGCCCACAACACAATTCTGTGCATTACAACGGCGCATATCTGCACACGCACACACATAAACAACCACTAAGTGTGCTTAACATTTAAAGCATGGCACTTATTGAAAATACAAAACAACGTTGTCTTTGTTTCTGCTATAATGTCTTCAGTGTTTAATAGATATATCTTTACTATCTGTTAAATGTCAAGCCTTAGAAGAAACGTTAAACAGAATAATTTGTAAGATGGTCTTTCAATATATTCCAAAACATCACTTAGTATAAGCAAAACTGGGCTAAAGAAGCCACAAAAAGCCAAATCTGTCGCAGAACATACATTAGCATGAAAAAATACTGTTTTAATTTCTATACCAATACTGCTACAGAAGCTAAACCTTCAACTTTGTGATTTCTGCGACTTTATACACCACGCAATTCTGACTTTGCATCTCACAATTCTAACTTTTTTTCTCAGAATTGCGAGATTTAAACTTGTAATTGCAAGTTATAAAGTAAGAATTGCGAAATATGAAGTCAGAATTGTGAGATATAAAGTCAGAATTGCGAGATATAAAATCAGTATTGTGAGTTATAAAGTCAGAATTGCGTGATATAAACTCAGAATTGCGTGATATAAAGTCAGAATTGCGAGATAAAAAAACAGAATTGCGTGATATAAAGTCAGAATTGAGTTATAAAGTCAGAATTGAGTTATAAAGTCAATTGCGTGATATAAAGTCAGAATTGCGAGTTATAAAGTCAGAATTGAGTTATAAAGTCAGGATTGAATTATAAAGTCAGGATTGCGAGTTATAAAGTCAGAATTGAGTTATAAAGTCAGGATCGCGAGTTATAAAGTCAAAATTGAGTTATAAAGTCAGAATTGTGAGTTATAAAGTCAGAATTGAGTTATAAAGTCAGAATTGCGTGATATAAAGTCAGAATTGCGAGTTAGAAAGTCAGAACTGCGAGTTATAAAGTCAGAATTGCGTTATAAAGTCAGGATTGCAAGTTATAAAGTCAGAATTTAGTTATACAGTCAGAATTGCGAGATATAAAGTCAGAATTGAGTTATAAAGTCAGAATTGCGAGATATAAAGTCAGAATTGCATGATATAAAGTCAGAATTGCGTGATGTAAAGTCAGAATTGCGTTATAAAGTCAGAATTGCGAGATATAAAGTCAGGATTGCGAGTTATAAAGTCAGAATTGAGTTATAAAGTCAGAATTGCGTGATATAAAGTCAGAATTGAGTTATAAAGTCAGAATTGCGAGATATAAAGTCAGGATTGCGAGTTATAAAGTCTGAATTGAGTTATAAAGTCAGAATTGCGAGTTATAAAGTCAGAATTGCGAGTTATAAAGTCAGAATTGAGTTATAAAGTCAGAATTGAGTTATAAAGTCAGAATTGCGAGTTATAAAGTCAGAATTGAGTTATAAAGTCAGAATTGCGTGATATAAAGTCAGAATTGAGTTATAAAGTCAGAATTGCGAGTTATAAAGTCAGAATTGAGTTATAAAGTCAGAATTGCGTGATATAAAGTCAGAATTGAGTTATAAAGTCAGAATTGCGAGTTATTAAGTCAGAATTGAGTTATAAAGTCAGAATTGCGTGATATAAAGCAGAATTGCGTGATATAAAGTCAGAATTGCGTGATATAAAGTCAGAATTGTGAGATATAAAGTCAGAATTGAGTTATAAAGTCAGGATTGAATTATAAAGTCAGGATTGCGAGTTATAAAGTCAGAATTGAGTTATAAAGTCAGGATCGCGAGTTATAAAGTCAAAATTGAGTTATAAAGTCAGAATTGTGAGTTATAAAGTCAGAATTGAGTTATAAAGTCAGAATTGCGTGATATAAAGTCAGAATTGCAAGTTATAAAGTCAGAATTGCAAGTTATAAAGTCAGAATTTAGTTATACAGTCAGAATTGCGTGATATAAAGTCAGAATTGAGTTATAAAGTCAGAATTGCGAGATATAAAGTCAGAATTGCATGATATAAAGTCAGAATTGCGTGATGTAAAGTCAGAATTGCGTTATAAAGTCAGAATTGCGAGATATAAAGTCAGGATTGCGAGTTATAAAGTCAGAATTGAGTTATAAAGTCAGAATTGCGTGATATAAAGTCAGAATTGAGTTATAAAGTCAGAATTGCGAGATATAAAGTCAGGATTGCGAGTTATAAAGTCTGAATTGAGTTATAAAGTCAGAATTGCGTGATATAAAGTCAGAATTGCGTGATATAAAGTCAGAATTGAGTTATAGTCAGAATTGCGTGATATAAAGTCAGAATTGAGTTATAAAGTCAGAATTGCGAGATATAAAGTCAGAATTGAGTTATAAAGTCAGAATTGCGAGATATAAAGTCAGAATTGCGTGATGTAAAGTCAGAATTGAGTTATAAAGTCAGAATTGAGTTATAAAGTCAGAATTGCGTGATATAAAGTCAGAATTGAGTTATAAAGTCAGAATTGTGAGATATAAAGTCAGGATTGCGAGTTATAAAGTCTGAATTGAGTTATAAAGTCAGAATTGCGTGATATAAAGTCAGAATTGCGAGTTATAAAGTCAGAATTGAGTTATAGTCAGAATTGCGTGATATAAAGTCAGAATTGAGTTATAAAGTCAGAATTGCGAGATATAAAGTCAGAATTGCATGATGTAAAGTCAGAATTGAGTTATAAAGTCAGAATTGCGAGATATAAAGTCAGAATTGCGTGATGTAAAGTCAGAATTGAGTTATAAAGTCAGAATTCCGTGATGTAAAGTCAGAATTGCGAGGGAAAAAAATCAGAATTGTGAGAAAAAAGTCGCAATTACCTGTTTTATTTTTTTATTTTGTGGGGGAAACAAGCTTCCATACCTTCCCTAACAAATCGAGAGATCTATGCACAGTGTTTTACTGGTCAATTGTCAGTCAGATCTAGCAGTGGTGGGCACAAGTCTGCAGCCGTTCTCACGGTACCTGTCAACTCCTGACGTAAAACAGGGACGATTTCTCACGCGAGCTCTGACGGTAAAACTTTGACTGTGTGGCTTCGCGTTATTAGGCCAGTTACACGCTTAACCCGGCTAATGAGCGGCCGAAAAACACTTCCAGCTGTAACGGTCACAATTGCGCACGCAATTATCTGATAGGCAAAACACACACGCACAGACAGAACCATCAAGATTGGCATTGGCAGCTAAGGTGCAAGCTGCAGCAACATGTCAACTAAGCAACTTTGTGTGTTTCTTGGCTGCAGTTAAAATCTTCCAGCTGCCGTTTCATTGTTTCCTCTGAGAAGCTGGTGGTAAAATGTAGCGCCGGCTGTTATCAAAGCCTCACAAAAAGCTTTTGCGTCAAGAGTCTCCTCAGGATACGTGGGGGTTTCTAATGCGGAGTTTGCTGTGATAACTGTGAACTCTAGAATCGAGATTCCCACCCTTACTGATAAAGATATTAGTCACTAATAATGAGGTAAATTCACATGGATTTAAAATGCTGTCCCAGAGACTCACAAATATGGACACGGTTATTTCATGTTTAATTATTGTCATAAATTCATGCTATAGGACGCTAGTGAATTTTTATAAACTAATCGTTACTCAAACAACATGACTGATTTATTTATAGAAAGATGATAGAAAATTGTAAAAAAAAAATTATGGATTATATTTGTAAAACATGAGCAGAATAAATTTATGTAAATAGTCTGTAAAACCACTATGAAAATATCTTTGTGAGCAAAAAATATTAAAAATTAAAAAAACATTTAAATACAATTATAAATATTATAATTTATGTTATTATAATAAAATAAATTCATTTAAAATAAATATAAAATCATTAAAAATTTAAATAATTGTTAAATTATTTGCACTAAATTAAATTGACAGCTTAAATTAAAATGAATTCAAAAGGCTTAGAAAAATTCTCCAATTATTAATATTCATGATTAATTTTTCAGCACTTTGTCGACTTGTGTGTATCTTTTTGAGCAAAAAATATTAAAATTTTTTAAATACAATTATAAACATGATCATTTATTTTATTATAATAAAATAAATTCATATAAAATAAATAGAGAAAATCATCAAAAATTAAAATAATTGTTAAATAAATGATTTGCATTAAATTAAACTGACAGCTTGAATCAAAATGAATCCAAAAGGCTTGGAAAAATTTTCCAATCATTGATAATCACGATTAATTTTTCAGCACTTTGTTTGTTGACTTGTGTGTATCTCTTTGAGCAGTCGTTCTATAAACTGTCCAGGGCAACTATGCCTCCCTAATTCAAATATACTTCGAAATAGCAAACCGTCCCTCAAAAACATAAACCCTAGCGCAAGAACGAGTGAGAGAGACGGTCTGACAAACAGACAGATGTACAGATGCCGTTTTTGTCAATGACTGGCTCAACTCAAACTTCCCCCATCACTACACCATCTGCCATCCATATTTTCGAAACTAAAACACGCCACTGAGTGAGTTAACAAGACAAGCCTTGTCTGAGGCCGGCCGCTCATATGGGCAGCAGAGGGGGAGCTCCTGGGAGAGAGAGGTGCGCTGGGTCTCGGCCAGCCCAGGTTAAAATAACAAGCGCCCTCTCAGCAGCGGCCGTCCATCGGCTGGGGAGCTGAAATATGTGTGACAAACACACACCAACAGAGAACACTAATGAGTGTGCACTAGGGCTGAGTGATAAAAACATAAATTAATGCCGAATTCAATTTATATTGCCAAATATTTATGTATTTTATATGTATTAATATATGTAATATACATGTATTTGTTTAAATTGGGCATGAAACGGAAGTTCTGCTAGTCTTTTCTTCCCTATTGTGACGTATATTTGAGTGAAATGGCTTCTCAAACAAGAACAAATGTAGGGCGGGGCTTCATTTTGTCCATGTGGAATTGATTGGATGGTTGTGGTTTGCTATTGGCTGATCTCATGTGAGTGACAGGTTGCCCCGCCCTCGTTATCATATAAGAGAAGAGATGTCACAGCAAGAGGGAGGGGAAGTTATTCAGATTCAAGATTATGAGGAACATGAATTTAAAAAAAATAAAATAAATATGTGCACGGATAAACTGTTTATGATAAATACTGCAATATTCCATGAAAAAGAAGAATTGTCGATTTTGATTTCATGGTGACTTTAAAACTTTTTTTTTTTTTTTTTTCAAAAACAGAGGAGCCATTGTTGTCAAATAGATGTAAAATATTTAATTATTTAACTCATTTAGTCATGTTTAATTAGTAAAAAAAAAAAAAAAAGAAAAAAAAAAAGAGTAGAGTAATAGTAGTACTATTTTATAATTATGTCTTTATTAAAATATATATATAAAAACTTAATATGGCAAACCTTTCAAAAACAGTGCTGATGCAAACAAATCATTTAATCAGAATCAATTGAATCAATTCACTGAAGTATTAATAATAATAAATTTGGACATGTTCAGTTTATATTGCCAAATATTTAGGTATCTTCTTAGGTATTTTTGCTTTTCCAAAATCAGAGGAACCATTGTTGTGAAATAGATGTAAAATCTTTAATTAGTAAACTAATTGGATAAGTAATGTCTAATTATTATAGAAAAAAAGTAGTTAAAAATAACTATAAAATAAAATATTGAATAATTTTTGAACTATACACATCAGTAATATAAATACACTGTAAATAATAGCAATGGGTCAATGACGTGACGGGTCATTTTTTTGTCCAAAGGCCTTAATAATAATAAAAAACAAAGATATGACATCCAAAGTATGTGAGGTAGTACAACTAGATCTCTTTTATTGAATCCAAAAGGTTTTAATTATATTTCACTACATATAAAGGTATTTTAAAGATTTTGAAGTGTCAAAAGGTCATTCGGTTTAACCGTCCAAAGGCCAATACAGCCATTTCATTTGTGATTAAAATATCTTAAAATGAAATAAATGTATATATTTTTTATTCTAGCATGATTTTATAACATCATTTATCAACACAGTGCAAAATGGTGTTAAAATTATGTGTAGAAGTCGTTGCTTTGTTATGAGAAAGAATGTCCGAAAAATGAATTTCATTGATGTAATTCGGAGTAACCAATATAAAGGGACCATTTTGGATCAAGTCATGCGGTCAATATCATGTGACAGGATGTGACATCATTCAGACACCTGCAAAGGACCACATGGTCATGAAGCAAAGTAACTAACTCTCTTTTAACTATTTGAAAAATTCATGTTTTCACTTGTTCATACACGTCCCGAAACATCAGGTCATTCGGTACAACCGCTATAAAACATGGAAAATGTTGTAATATTTTAAAAACTTGTACTAAATATAAAATGTTTGATTGTCATTTTGCCAACTAGCTAGCAAGCTAACTAGCTAGCTAGCTACATATCAGCCTGTTAGCATTGTTTGAAAATAGCGTCATTTGGTATAACCAAAAGTGTCATTCGGTAAAACCGAAATTTTGGTTAAACCGAATGACTTTTTTGGTGACAAATTTTGTCCATCTTGTAAAAAACAACAAAAGCAGTGTTAATTGATTATAAAAACCACAATCTCATCATTAACACTTAATAAAACTTCAAAATTAATTATATCTCCAATATGTTTTTTTTTTTACACTTTTAAAAAACTTATTCGTCAATGACCGCAATACATAATTCACATTTTTTTAAATATAACTCATGTTTTTATAATATATATATATAGATAGATAGATAGATATAAACGTACATAAACATTGAGTGACGACGCAAAAAAATCGTTGAATCAAAATTTTGAATTGATTCACTGAGACAGACACTTTGATTCTCAGTTTGATTCAGCTGATTCACAGAATTGTAATGCCATTTTTGCTACAGTATGTTTAGACGTCAAAACGTTGCTTAATTTTATAATCACCAGCAAAATAAGTGGAAATATATTCACAGTATAGTCCTAGTCTGCAAAGAAGTGAAGCGCAACCATCTCTTACTGAGGTGGCCTCACTTCTGGGCATCTCATCGCTTTTTACAAAAACACTACATTTCCAGAAGCCTTTGAACAGCCTTTATTCTCGACACACGCTTTTACAGCAGCTGGAGGTTTCTGCAGTTCATTTGGATTGACATATGTAGAACAGCTAATGTCATTTGGTTTTTTTCGCTCTGTCCGTTCGCGCCAGCTGCGCACCTGGTTCAGATAGAAGCGGGGTCCTCTGTAAGCAAGCCCGCTTGTGCAGTTCCTTCTAGGTTGTTTGGAAAGAGTCAAACTGCTAGCATTTTTAAAATGGATGAGGTTTTTGGCAGCCGCCTGCTCAGGCAAGACAGCTGAGGCTACACATTCCAGGCCTGGCACGGTCCGGCTGGACGCGAGGCCTCTTACAAGCAAAATACAGCGCGCCGGCCCCGGTCGACGTCAAAGATCCCTCTGTCTGCTGCAGCGACACAGACGAGACCAATTAGAGTGAGAGGGAGCGAAGAACCGTAGACGCGGGCCTGCAGGAAGGAAAACAACCCTCAGCGTGTCGAGTGCTCTGGTGTAGATTAAAAATCTCTCAGCCCGGAGAGCCGGGCTACTGCAGGTAGGGGCAGAACCACGGTCCACTTCAGACAGGAAACCATTACCTTCAGGGCACATCGTCTGCTTTAAGTGAGCTGCTTTTTTCATTGAGCTGAGGTTTATTATCAATCCTGGCAGACAGAAAAGTCCCACCTACTAACCTCATATCTCCACCAGGCTGGGAAAAAGACCCCTTAAAAAAAAAAGGAGGGAAAAAAAGGCCCATGGCACAGAAACATACTCCTGGTCTCTATGGATCTCCATTTGCGTCATCTCTCAAATAGCTACTCGCACACCCTTTTTTCTCCTCCAGAAATCTAATACATTATCCTTTCCTCCATCACAAAAGAAACAGAAACATCTTAATTTCTCAGGCCACTAAAAATGCCACTGTTTTTCTACTTCTGGGGAGGAACAACAGGAGGGGAGGACCCTTCATTTAATCATCTGTGACGAAAGTGTCGAATGCTTCCTCTTTTAAGTCACCGTGATTGACCTTTTGTACTTTCTTAAATACGTTCACTGCATATTTTTGCACATTTCCGGGGTTCTCAGAAGAGGAAGTTGTAATAGTTGGATAAAAAAAAATCCATGATAATGTTTCTATAACTTTTTAATAGAAGAAAAAAAAACAAACAAGTGATTTATCATGTTGGTCAGAAGAGAGAAAGATGTCAAATTTGCCGTCACTTCCTCAGCCACTGTATATGAAACACTCAGCGTTAACCTACGGAAGCTTATTTCCGCCGCTAAATAAAAAATTAAAAAGGTAATTGCTACTTTTTATCTTACAATTCTGACTTCTTTTCTCTGAATTGCGAGATATAAACTCATAATTGCAGGATAAAAACTCACAATTGCTAGAAAAAAGTCTGAATTGCAAGTTTATAACTCGCAATTCTGACTTTATAACTCGCAATTCTGACTTTATATCTCACAATTCTGACTTTATAGCTCGCAAATTCTGACTTTATATCACAATTCTGACTTTACATCTCGCAATTCGCACTTTATATCTCGCAATTCTAACTTTATAACTCACAATTCTGACTTTATATCTCACAATTCTGACTTTATAACTCGCAATTGTGACTTTATATCTCGCAATTCGCCCTTTATATCTCACAATTCTGACTATATCTCGCAATTCAGACTTTATATCTCACAATTTTGACTTTATAACACAATTCCAACTTTATATCAAGCAATTCTGACTTTATATCTCGCAATTCAGACTTTATATCTCGCAATTCAGACTTTATATCTCACAATTTTGACTTTATAACACAATTCCGACTTTATAACACGCAATTGCGAGTTTATATCGCGCAATTCTGAGAAAAAAAGTCAGAATTGTGAGATAAAAAGTCACAAATACCTTTATTTTTTATTCCGTGGCGGAAACAAGCTTCCATATTAACCCCACCTTTCCAAGAGCTTCCTCTGCTCTGATTGGTCAGATGCCCAGTCTGTTGTGATTGGTCTACCACTTACAGCGTGTGTCGGAAATGAAACGCCTATGTTACTATATCTGAATTTCAGCTCCAGATCTTCCTCAGCACTTGATACATACAGTAGTGATATGGACAGTAACAATGGTGTCAGTTTTCCCGTATCAATCCCAGCGCAAGTCCTCATCCTTTGGATAAGATGCAAAGTGAATTTGAGGTGCAGAAAAACGTGTCTTCTCGACATGTCGATAAAACAAACTAAACTCTTCCAGTCTCAGCTACAAATACAGTGTTCGTGGGCAGCCAATGAAGACTATAGGCAGGTATTATGCAAATGTGTTACATTTTTATGTAGGTATGTAACAGGAAGTAAGAATTACTGAGGACTCGTTTCAGCAGTTCAGAATTGATTCTTTCTTTTAGGAGACAATTTATCTACACTTTGATACATTGCAGACCTTTTACATTCACAAACAGCTATATTACACACTACATGAAAGGTAATATCTGAAAAAGCATAATAGGGGCACTTTAAAGGCTTTATGTATGATGCATTATAAAGGTATACATAATACATTATATCTTTTAATAAATATTGTAACCAAAGTGCATTATGATATTTGCAGATTCCTTGTTTCATCTAAAATTGGCTGTTTGTCATTGTGTTTTAATGCATTATACTCTCTAAAAGTGTGTTCAATGAAGTATTATAATGTATTATAACTATGGTTACAATTATTCATGAGACCATACAATGTCTTACAAAGCATAATTAATGCATTAAAAATAGTTTTATGCTGCATTATACATATTTTATTTTTTTTAAATAAAACGAAAAATAGGTAGATGTACGATGATAAAAACTGTGGAAATTCTGCAACCCAATTTACTTTTCACTATAAATATATATATATATTTTTCTCACTGAATATTCTGTTTCACTCCAAAATACCATTTTACTGAAGTAAAACGGGTTGCAAATTATTATTTCTTCACTCGACATGCCTAAAGATGACGTGTCGGGCCACTAAAACAAACAGAGCAATGTTTTTGTAGCGCTACAGAGCCAGTGTTTACATTCATTCAGACGTCAACCTACAAATGACTAATACACACTTTAAGACAAAAACCTGTTGCCCTGTAATATTCAAGTCTGCCATAAAACATCCTAGATTGTAGCCAACTTGCTAGTGTGACCAATTTCAAAAATTTGAAATTGCAAGAAGAACACAAACATTCTAAACAAGAACAGAAAGTCTAAATCTTTAAATGCACACAGCTTGTTTTAGTACACGTTTGAACTCGCTATTACTCATCTTTGCACATTAATCTGGGACAGGAGAAAGTATTTTAACATTAAAAACGACACGCTTCCCCTTTAAGAGAAGATTTAAATACTCTCTGCTCTGCCCAGAGGCTCCGGCTCACGGCGAACAGCTTTTCCAGGCAGCCCTGGGCTAATCACAACTCAGTGACCCACTAAAGGCTTCTAAAGACTCCATGCGGTGAGGTGTTTGAGTTGAAAGGACTCCTCGTGCCATTAAACGAGGGTTTTCCACGAACACATCCTCTGGAGACCTGTGCTTAAACGCAGACGAATGCCGTGAGGTACGCTTCAGTTTACCACCCAGAAACACTGGAGATGAGACACAATATATTTTAAATGGGGTAAAGTCATCTAGAGAACTATCAAACTAATGTTTTCAACTACCTGTACGGCAGTATCACTGCATACATAAGTTTAATCAAGTCTACAGAAAGGCCACAACAGAGACAAGTGAGTGAAGGAGGAAGACTAATTCAGCATTTCAGTCCCGTTCTCAGTCCATTTGAAGAACGTTACGTAACTCACTTCACACAGCGATGTTCATAACGGGAATGATTTTAAGTCTGTCACTGAAAGCGCCCAGGGCATGTGCTCTGCTGAGTGGGCGACAGATAATGGTCACAGCCACTCTGAGCTCACTTCCTGTTTACCTCGCTGGGCAGCAGGGCGATACGAGCCGATGGCCAACCACCCGAAATAAAACATTTACTTGGTGCTCGGTACGAATGAGACTTTTGGGTCTCAACTGCGATACTTTTTACATTTGACTGTTCTGTAGCTGAAATAGCAGAGAATGCTTGCAACGCCAAACTCATGGGTTTGATTTCCAGGGAATTCACTATAAAAATTAAAGCTGAAAGAATAAATGTACTTTTTTTTACTAATTTGGAAGAGGCTTTGGTAACATTATCTTGGTAACACTTTAGTTTAGCGTCCAATTCTCACTGTAAACCCTAACGCTCAAAATACTTCATTGGTTTGAGTAGGACAAACTTAAATTGAACAAATTAGTTCAGTTAAATTAACTGTTATGAGTATTTAGAACTTTCTTTTTCTTTTGAGTTCACAGCACTGATATATTTCAAGTAAACTGAACTGTTTCATTGTTTTGAGTTGTATGAACTCATTTCTTTTCATTTAGACTAACTTAAGTTTAACTGAAACTGGGCTGGGATTTTTATTTCCCATCATGCTTTGCCCATGGCACTCGAAAGGGAGAGTAAATGCTAAAATTAAGTGTTATATAATGTTTTTTTGTGCAAGATTAATGGTAAGGGATATTTAGTAGTGATTAATGTTTTGTTATGCTAATTTAGGCCCCGTTTACACTAGTTCGTTTTCGTTTTAAAACAGTGTTTTAAAATAAAAACGATCCTCGTCTACACTGGTCTTTCCACAGCATTTCAGAAACGATCTCTGTCTATACTACATGACTGAAAACGCATGTCACATGACCGTTCATGCACACTGGGCATGCGCATACAAAGTGTAAACAGTTGCCTCTTGTGCAAAAAAAAAAAGGCAGAGTTTAATTGCACAATGGCTGCTAAAAAATGACAACAAAGCCAGAAAAGATTGCAGTTCAGTCTCCATGTTATTGTTTACACGGTCATCAAGGATACGCAGAGCGAATGTGGGCAGCCACGCCACTGTTTTCAAAAGTCTCCATTTTGGTGTGTTTATACTGAAACGCAACCCCAGCATTTTCAAACTAAAATGGGGTCTGCAGCGTTTTCGAAAGTCTCCATTTTCGAGGTTCGAAGTGTAAACAACAGGCATAACCGTAGCAAAACTTATGCGTTTTAAAACTGAATTAGTTTGTTATAGCTAGCAAAATATTTACGTTGAGATAACCTGATAATTTTAAGTTAAATGTTTAAATTAGTGTACTCAAATATTTCAAGTTAAGAACAATAAAAATGTATGAGTACAAAGTTTCTTAACTCAACTTTTTTGAGTTCTGACAACTTATTACAGTGAAGTAAATAACTCATTTGATTTGCAAGAACTCAGAATAAAAAAGTGAATTAACTAAATCTTTTATGTTAATTGCTACCAAAATGTATGAGTTAGCTAACTCAGTACTTCAAGTTAGGAGCAATTAACATACATGAGTACCACAAACTCAAAACTTGATAGTTCTGCTTACTTAAAATTGGGAACATCATAACTCAAAAAATTTGATGTAACCAACGCTATCTCACGACCAATTCGTACGTATTTTACGAGGTGGCTAATTCATACGATTTGTCTAAACCCCAGTGACGGGTAAGTTTAGGGGTGGGGTTAGAGGTAGGTCATTCGTACGAATTTATACGAATTTGGCAACTCGTAAAACAGTACGATTTAGCAAAAAAACGTATGAATTTGTACGAGGTCGTACGAATTAGCCATCTCATAAAATACGTACAAATTGCCGTGAGATCGAGTTGATGTGACTGATTACCTCAAATTTTTTGAGTTAGCCCAACTTATTCAGCTTTAGAGTGTAGGATATTGGCTGTTTATTAGTACTTATAAAGCACATATTAATGCCTTATTCTGCATGACCATATTCTACATCCCTTAATCCTACCCAATACCTAAACTTAACAACTACCTTACTAACTATTAATAAGCAGTAATTAGGGGTTTATTGAGGCAAAAGTGGTAGTTAATAACTAGTTAATAGTGAGAATTGGACCCTAATCTAAAGTGTGACCAGACATTCTACTAACTATAAGTAACTTTGCAACTACATGTCAACTTATTCTACTAACCCAAACCCTAACAGTCTACTAATACTCTAGAGTAATAGAGTTAGTTGACATGTAGTTGCACGTAGAATGTCTAAAGTGGACTATCAAATTAAAGTGTACAGGTGTTTTATACATATATTCATGCAATTCATGCATTCTCTGGGAATCAAACTCATGACCTTGGTGCATTGCGATACAGAAACAATCATTAAACGTGAGCTGCTTTGAACTGTCATCATGTAGCTCGACAATGACTCAGGAGGAGAAGACGCATGTTTGTCCCTTTGGATTTACCAAGAAAATTTCACAAACTAGCATGTGTCTGCAGATGCATTACAAGAAACGAGCAGTTGTGAGAAACGTGACAGAAAGATGCACATTAAACATCATCAATACATGATCACTGTGCGTTTTCAGACCAACAAAACACGTCGAGCAGACTTTGATCCACACTTAAAGCTCAGAGGGGCAACGTCTTCATGTATGCGATCGTGTTCTGTGTGGCCCATTAAGACACACAGGTTATTGTCGGAGCAGACGTGAGCGGTGCAGGGGTCACACGGTGGTATGTTTACACAGCCAGACCACACAGATAAAACAACTACACATAAACCATTATAGGAACTAATATCACTCCAGACATCATCACACATGTGCACCAGGTGTGTGTGTGTTATACAGAACATGGAAAACACACTCAGGGGTCTGTGCTCTTTTCCATTTCACAGTCAAAGCAAATACGCCAAAAGTATCGCAATGACAACGTATTGATTCGTCACAAATTTTCTTCCTTTTAAGGATCCCATAGCAAAAGGTCCCGAATACATTAATAATAATGTGGCCACTAGAGGGTGCAAACTAAATACTCGCAGAGCAAAGCAGCAAAAAGAACAACTCTGTGAAAACAGTGAGAACAGCAAAGCTAAAATTAAATTAATCTTCATTTACATTCACTACAGGGTTTAATGCAAACTTTAAATTCACATACATGAGCTGTAAACAGGACAGGCAAGTGTGAATACAGTATTTATAGAGAGTTCAATGAAGCGCACGGCGTGCAGTAACTCTCAATATAAAATAGGCAAATTTGATTTAACAATTTAGTTCCAACACCATGTGTAACAATAGCCAGTTATTTAGACTTAGAGATATCTTTATCAATAATTAGAATTTTTCAGCTAAATATTTTGCGCACTTTGCCAATCATAAGTTTAAAACATTACTAGTGTATAGTAGGCTTTGTCCTATAACAATGCAATATATATTTGAAAAATAATAAAAAATTAATTAATATAATTCTTATATATATATATATAGTTATTCAAAATACAAAAATGCTTTGATGATCATACATGTAAAGAAATAATGTGACTGATCATGTTATGTTCTTTTAAAATACTACGCAGCTGATTTTACTGTACATGCAGCCATATACAATGACGTCCCGTTGACAAGCCAAATCCAAGTCTTCTGTACTTGTGTGAATGTAGCAAAAAATACCACTAATATGCACAAACATTCACATCAAATAACCTCCTACATGCTTTTGCACAGGAATCTCCACTGTAGTCCATATGCACACTAGTTCTGTCATATTTTTTCTCCACGTCAAACATGCTAAAATATAACACATTGCTTGTCAGCACAGCTGTAAATCAAAAACACACCTAATAGTGTACAAGAGGTCAAAGTTCACTCCTTTAGCTATGAGCTTTTCCCGTAGGTTCTGCTGAAATTATGTCATACATGAAAACTAATGCATGCTCCAAGTGTTCCAAGTATCCAAGTGTCAGGAGGACAAACAAAAAATACTGGGAAAACACAACCGAAAGAAATATTCCTCATCTTTATATTTTTATAGATGTTTTTTGATCATAATGTGATAATAAGATGCAACAACAGTAAAGTGTATTAGCATTACTATTATTAATCCAAACAAACACTAAGGTAAAGTGTGACCTAATATTTATTATGATCAATAGCAACAATAAGAGAGTGGTGTTGTTAAAACGACCTCCTAATTTTCTTATTTCGGAAGCAAGTAATCACATACAGTCTAAAAATACATAATTCCGGTTATAATTGCCTCTATTGTTGTCAATAGCGGCATCAATAACAACAATATGAGCTTTTAATTCGCGAGCAGCTCCAGTAAACGAGCACGCGGCGCTCGTACTTCTGCGTATTAATTCCGTTCCTTACTGTATTTGCGATGAAAAGCAGCAGCAATACGCGTACCTGGTCTCTCTGCAGACAGGGCAGAGACGTCCTCCTGTGAGATTTGCTCCTGGACTGGCCGTGCTGTGCCATGTCTGACGAGACTACGGAGCTGGACCTCCTGCGCCTCTTAAATACTGGAATATCTCCCCTCGATCCCTCCCGGTGTGATGCGCCCTGCTCCGGCAGCAGTCTGTCCGCATACCTCGCCAGCAGGACCCCCAGCACCCCGAGCAGGTACGCCAGGTAGGGTCTCCAACTGGCGCGCACCTTCTGCAGCGACAGCAGCGACACGGTCCTGATGATGCTGATGAAGAGGAGCACGGAGATGCCCTGACCCAGCCGCACCACCATGAGCGCCCCGCTGGCCAGGCAGGCGAGCAGCACCAGCGCGGTGGCCGTGAACGAGTACAGCTGCTGCGCATCCAGCAGCGACTGCGCCGCCGCTTCGCCCAGATGGCACACGGTGAGCAGGAACACGGCCGTACGGATGAGCACCCCGCAGCGGAGCAGATACACACCCACCCAGAAGAAGGCACACACGAGCGTGAAGACGGGCGAGAGCAGCTGCCACACGAGCTCCACGAGCGTCACCAAGTGCAGCGCCGGAGATCCCGAGTGTGCGTGTGCGCGCTCCGCGTCCCAGTCCGCGGACTGATGAGCGAGCAGCGCGAGGAGCACGGACAGCGAGGCGACGCACACGGCCGAGGAGAGGCTCCTACGGCTCCGCAAGCACGAGTGCCAGCAGTCCTGCTCCACGGGAGTGACACAAGTGCGCACATAGCCGTTGCGCACGGATTCCAGTGCCATCGGTCACGGGAGAGCACGCGTACGCGCTCGCGCACACACGCATTAATGCGCAGAGCCGCTGTTCCTTTTCACGTGAGTGAGTGAGTGAGTGACTTTCGAGCAGCGGACTGCCACGAGTTCGCCTTCAACGCATCCTCGCGTGAAAGCACAAGTCAGAAGTAAAGCCGGGGTGCGCGGAGAAGGAAAGCGAGCCCCTTTTCTTTGCAATGCGTAAAATCCCCCATCGTCTTACGATCCGGTCGAGCAGAACGAGGAATAACTCCTGATGTTTCTAGGCCACCATCATCATCATCATCAGTGATCTCCCTCCCTCGCGCTTCCTCTCTTTGTTTTCCTCTCGTGCCCTCGTATCTCGCTGGATTATTCCCCCTCTTGGATCATTTTCACGCGTGGAAACTCTCGCTGCAGAAAGATTTCCTTGACTTTTGGATCATATTGGCGGGTGTCCCGTCGCTCGCGAGGCGGTCCTTAACACAGCGCGCGAGCTGCGCTCCGCTGCTCCGTATCAGCAGCCAAACGATGATCCTGATCAGACCCGTTCAAAGCATCAATCAGTTGATTTACTGATTTCAGCTGCGCGCCCATGTGCTTTTTTTAAAACTCACCTACATCACACTAAGAAAAAATAATTATTTCATTAATAATTATTTTATTAAACCGAACTATAAAAATAAACTTTATTTTATTTTTATGGTGAAATTGCACGTCTTTCGAATACAGTTAGGTTTTGTTTTTGACTTTACCACGCAAAACACATTTTGTAAGTCACGTGGGATTTATTTTCTTGCTTTCTGGCTGATTTTCCTTTTACAGTAAAATATTATAGTTCATTAACATTAACTAATAGTCACAATTCCCTGTGATATCAAACAATCATCACTCTTTGGCCTTCATGCTTTACACTCTAAAACATGCTGGGTTAAAAAAAACCAAGTTGGGTTGAAAATGGACAAACCCAGTGGTTGGGTTAAATGTTTGACCCAATCTGCTGGTCAGTTTTATTTAACTCAACTATTGTTTAAAAATGACTATATGTCTGGCTTAAAATGAACCCAAAATAGGTTGGAAATTAAAAATCAGACATAATTACTAGAGGCAACAATAATAATCAAAAGCTGAACATTTATTAATAAGCAATTTAATTGTTTAATTATTATTCATTAAACATTAATAAATGTTCATTTATTAAACATATACAATAAACATACTTTGGGTTAATTTTAATCAAGCAATACAGTAATGTTTAAACAATAGTTAAGTTCAATAAAACTACCCAGCAGGTTGGTCAAACATTTAACCCAACCAATGAGTCAAAACAACCCAATCGCTGAGTTTGTCCATTTTCAACCCAACTTGGGTTGTTTTTAACCCAGGATTTTTAGTGTTCTGACTTATTTTTATTTTACAGTAAAAATTGAATATTCATTATGATCACAATTCCTTGCGATATCAAACAAAATCACTCTTCAGTTTTCCTGCTTTCTTTGTGTATTTTTCCACAAAACTTCATTTATTAGCCCTAAATATGAAAATATTTCATATTTTTAGATGTTTATCAGATTCTTTCTTTGATAGTGGTTCTTGCTGACTGATTTTCTGTTTACAGTACAATTTTACAGTTCATTAACAGTTTTCTCGTAAACATTTCTCTGTCAATGGCCGATCGAGATCAAACAAAAATCATATGACGATCATTTGGGTTTCTTGGCAATTAGTTCTTGCTGACTGACTTTCCTCTAATATTTTATATAGCTAGTTAACATTCACTGGTACACAATATGATTCCCTATGGCTGCATGAGGGAGATCAAACAAAAATCATATGAACGTTGACAGTCCCAATCTGGTTACCATTCACACAGGCAGTCGGCAGTGTGGGCAGAATTCCCAGGATGGAGAAACCCGGATTCTAGCACAGGAACTAAGGACCATCTCTCTGTTGGCAGCTGAGGCATTTCAGCAGCCTGATGGATGTCCACATCCCATCGTGACGGTCTCAGCTTCCCGGCCTCCCCCTGCTGAGGAGCGGCTACAGGGAATGTGGGAGTGCTTGTTTGGAAAGCTGCAGAGGCAACAGTCTCTTCCGGTCTCGGTTCCTGGGTCAGTCAAGGGCCAACTAATATTAAGTTCTTGCGTCATGTCCTCCGAACAGCAAAATAAAGATAAGGATAAAAATGGCAGGGAACGATCCTAAGCGGGAACACAGTAGAGCCGTTTCTGAGGATAAGGGAGCAAGACGTGCATCAGGGAGAGAACGAGCGAAAACGTCCCTGTCAAAACAAATGCCTAAATCCTGTATTATGATGTTAGGTCATCATAGGTTAATGCAATAAGTGGGAAGCATGGTGAAGGAAAAGCTCATGAAAGGTTAAAAAGGAGCTTAACTGGTTTTAAAATGCAGAAAGCAAAGATTAAAGTAACGCAGGAGACACAAGGACACACAGCTTCATCTGTATACTACAAAATATTCTTAGTTTGAAGTGTTTAAAGGGTTAGTTCACCCAAAAATGAAAATTCTGTCACCCTCATGTCGTTCCACATCCGTAAGACCTTCGTTCATCTTCAGAACACAAATTAAGATATTTTTGATGAAATCCGATGGCTCAGTGAGGCCTCCATTGATAGCAAGATAATTAACACTTTCAATGCCCAGAAAGCTACTAAAGACATATTTAAAACAGTTCATGTGACTACAGTGGTTCAACCTTAATGTTATGAAGCGACGAGAATACTTTTTGTGACAAAATAACGACTTTATTCAACAATATCTAGTGATGGGCGATTTCAAAACACTGCTTCATGAAGCTTTACGAATCTTTTGTTTCGAATCAGTGGTTTGGAGCGCGTATCAAACTGCCAAAGTCACGTGATTTCAGTAAACGAGGCTTCGCTACGTCATAAGTGTTTCGAAACGTTTCAAAATTTCAATGGTTCACATGACTTTGGCAGTTTGATACGCGCTCCGAACCACTGATTCGAAACAAAAGATTCGTAAACTTCATGAAGCAGTGTTTTGAAATCGCCCATCACTAGATGTTGTTGAATAAAGTCGTTATTTTGTTTTTTTGGCACACAAAAAGTATTCTTGTCGCTTCATAACGTTAAGGTTGAACCACTGTACTCACATGATCTGTTTTAAATATGTCTTTAGTAGCTTTCTGGGCAATTGAAAGTGTTAATTATTTTGCTGTCAAAGGAGGCCTCACTGAGCCATCGGATTTCATCAAAAATATCTTAATTTGTGTTCTGAAGATGAACGAAGGTCTTACGGGTGTGGAACGACATGAGGGTGAGTAATTAATGACAGAATTTTCATTTTTGGGTGAACTAATCCTTTAAATATTAAAATTAAGACTTTGCCAAAGTCCACGTTAAATGCTGATGCAATTCCCAGGTTTGCCACTAAAGGGCACTAAGTTTTCTACACTGTAAAACCCGATAAGTAAAACTCAAACCATTTGAGGAAATCGACTGCCTTAAACCATTTAAGTTTTAAAACCAATAAGTATGAGTACTGTAAACTCACATAGATTAAGTTAACTTCACTAATATTTTAGTATTGTTTTAGTCAATCATTAGAGTAAAATCAACTTAAAGATTTTAAATTTACTTCACTCGGGTAACAAATCTAACTAAGTCTTAACAACTATATAGCTACTTAAATGGTTTGAGGAAACCGATTGCCTTAAATGGTTTAAGTTCATCAAACTTAAAGTAATGAAGTTACATAAGACTAAGCAAAAACTAACATTGGTACAAAGCAATGATGCTATATTATGAAATGATCAGATATTGAATACATTTCCTCCCTCTAAACGTCTAAATGTTTTCTGCTCACGTTCGCAACGAATCCAGACTGTTTACGAATAGCGTACGACGATCTTGTACATTCAGTTTCATCGAAGAAGCCAAAGTTATACATGAGAAAAGAATAATTGTATGCAGTTGCTGACCCGACATCGAGGTGTTTACACTTAAATCTATTTGCAAGTCCCGAAACATTTTAAAACCGTTTCCACCACCTGTCTAAAACATCTCGCCAGCTTTGTGATAAACAATCAGACACTTTGGGTTCAGCACTTGCCATAGAAAAAGCTGAAATATAACCCTGCCTTCCATGAAACTGTGTGGGGGAACCGAACGTGTGAGTCCAAAATGCATTACAGGTGGAGCGATTGAGGATTAAGTCTGGGAGAAGATTCAATTTTCCCTCCTAGTACATCAGCTCTAGCATAAACCCCGGCTTGGCACAAGACGACGAGTATAAAAGCATAATTTCACCTCCACCCCTGCTCGCTGTTCTCTAGGCACACTCCTGTGGTTAGAATCTGAATGGAGAATGTTCTGTATGCACAGAGCCGTCCTCGGGGAACGTTGGGATGGAATTGTGGGATACTGTCACCGCACAGGCCGGGTTTTTAGCAATCTGTTTGAACATTTACATAAGACATTTGAAGCATGCATTGTGTTGGTCAAGCATGATGTTATTTCCAAGAGTCATGCTTGTTTAATGTTCAATTGAAAAAGGAAGTACATCTCACACTCTGACGTCATGGACCTCCCTTTAGCGGGAAGACCTGCCAATCTGCTAAAACAAGCAATTCGCAGTCCAAGCCTTTCATAACGTCACAAGAAATAGATTTCAAAGTCAAGTAGCATTTATTTCATTACAAAACAACTTCAATTTCAGCTGTAAAGCAGCTCTCTATTGCCATTATTCAGCTCAAGTCTGTTCAATGTTGATTCAGTTCAGTTCAATAACTGTGTGGCAAAGTTCATCAGTTATGAAACAAACTAAATTCAACTATAAGCAGCTCCACAGAAGGAAATAGTGTCATTATTCAATTCAGTTCAGTTCAATAACAGTGTCAATGTTGCAAAGGCCCTGTTTACACCTGGTACTAAGATGCGTTTTGGTCGATCGGATCACAAGTAGATGAGGGAGACACATTCCCATTTATACCTGGTGTTTTAATCCGTCTCTTTTGTCCACTTTTAACCACTTCTGTCCAGATTTCTTCAAGGGGAGAGTCTATGAGTGGGCTAAATGTATAGGCTTTTTCAGATCTAATGGACGAAATAAGCTCACGCAATTTACATATGCACGCAACCGGAGAGGACAGAAAAACAGAGATCAGCAGCTTTAAGTCAGTAGGCGGTCTTTTGTGGCTGTTTGAACACATTCGACCACATGAGCATTTACACTACGAAAGCAATCCAGTCTAATGTGTTTTCGACTACCTTTGGAAGTGGTCAAAAGTGGACAAGCTCAAAATCTTTTAGACCCTGTTTACACCTGTATTTAGTGTCATCTACTTGTGATCGATGCTTCTTAATACCAGGTGTAAACAGGGCGAAAGACGGCAAATGAAATCTAAACTGACTTTAAATACATGTTCCTGGACTTATTGTGAACAAATTATCAGTGCACGTTAAACAAATACTCAGTAGGGATGCACCGATATGAAAGTTTTGGCCAATACCGATAACCGATAATTCTTTATATTTAAAAGCCGATATATTGTCCGATAAACCCAAATCAAAATTTTTATATAATTTTTGAGAGCCTAATTATAAAACAAAAGTCTCACCATTAAAAGCCATGTCCCAAGCACACAATTATAATGTTCTCATTATAATTTTATGTAGCCTATATGACAGACTTACGCTGTACATTGCAGTTAACTGTATTTTCCTTTTTGAAGTGATTTCAATCACATTTCAAGCAATTCAAAAACGTAATGGCAGACAGTGCGCATCTGAAGTGTTTCAGCTGAAGGAAATTATCAGCTTTAATATACTAGCCAAATTTTCTTATCAGGCCGATAATGATAACATTAAAAATGAACATATATCAGCCGATACCGATACAGTGGCCGATATCTCGTGCATCCCTACTCAGTACTTTCAAAACTGCTTAAAAACCATCCAGAACCCTCTACCAACACCTTAGTAGATCATCCAGAACACCATACAGAAAGCAATGCCCTGCCAAATATCTTTGCAACCACGTAGACAACCTCAGCAACCACCTAGAATCACCCTTTGTTTTCATAATCTTTCACCAAAAACATAATAACTTTCTCCTCCCCTGAAAAAACATTCCTTTTCGCTGACATCACCAAGGCCTTTTATTATTAAGCCCCTCCCCTCAAACCAAATCAGCCCAATCAAATCCAAATCCGCCCTACACTTTTTTCTTACAGGAAATTCTGTTTTACTCAAAAATGCATCACATTATGGAAGGAGATGCGCAAGAAAGAGTGAGAAATCAATGGATTCTAGAGGTTACTGACATCAAATCTTTGGCACTTAAGCAAGTAAACTAGACATCCATGAGCACAAATGTATTTTCTAAACTACGTCTGAGAAATTCATTTTTTACTTTTGGAAGGACTGAAATTCTGTATACATTTCTGCTAGTATTTACTGTACAACCGTTCACGGACTGACACTGCTTTGCAACCCTAAAGAGGTGGAAACTAACTGTGATTGGTTAATTTCATGAAATCTAAATGCAAAGTGGACCAAACATACTCAAATGTCTGTCTTCAATATTTCAGGAGCCTCATTAGCATCAGCTAAACTGAATGTGTTTAGTTTAACTGTTGCATAGAGACCAGAGCTTGACATGTTTTGGTACAAAGGATCCTATCTGACCCAAAAACGTGCTCGGAGACTCTCTGTTGGGCCAAAAAATCTGAATTTCTTGGAAGAACAGCCGGTTCTAGAATGGCAGCAGAGAACTGCTGAAGCGAAAGAGCAAAAAAGCCTCCTGTAAATACAAGAGCATGCTTTTTAATTCCCCCCAATTACAGTGATTAATTATCACAACAATGTTTAATAGAGGGTCAATACATAGTGCATTTTCAATTGGGCCCTGGGAGAAAGCACTGGAGCGGTTATGAAGTACATCGCTGCGTTCCCTCGTTTAGGGTCATGTGACCTTTGATCCCGGCACCCGACGACTCACAACAGCTGTTCGAGACACGGCAAAGACTGACCGTGTGAAGTGTGTGCTGAGGACAAATATGAGCATGAAGCCCTTTATCATCGTGCTTCAATTAATTATTTATGAGGCTCGAAGAGAATCGGTGCTATTGGCAAACACTCAGGCTCAATATACACACTGGGCTCAAGTGCTGGATGAATACGTCCTCAATTTGGGCGTTGAAGCAGGTGAGCGGTTGATTTCAGAGTGTATGCTAATAGCCCGCGTGGTTGGTGGTTGGGCTTTGATGTTGAGGACGGAGCTCGCGACAGGAATGTGTAGCTGCGCTGTTTTTGGAAGCAGGCGAGCAAAACCGCTTCAATTAAAACGGACCGTTCCTTAATCAGCCCAGCAACTCATAAACACACTCCCCTCCACACACATGCTGAATCGCTTTAGCACATGAGCACTTTACATGTGTTTAAAACAGCACAGGCCTGTGTCTCTCTATGGGATCTGGACCCCGGAATTCATTCCTTAAACATGTCCTGTGTGTGAAAACATACTTGATGTAATTATTAGCACTATTATCACTTTAGAAACTGTTTAGCAACTATCAAAAACACCACAGTGTTTCCCACAGGATTTTGTGAAACTGTAGTGGGTGGACCTCGGTTTTGTACTTGCAAGAGATTAACGTGAGCTTTTATTTTGACTGAAACTGCAGTCGAGCTTTTATTTTGGCGGAAACGCGTCTCATTACAAATGTAGCGCAATGCTGTAATCGTCGACTATGCAAATGTAAAAATAATAATGCGTAACTGGTGCCCGATACGTTCCTAAATTCACGCTAAACGCAGCACACGCACAGATGGAGTTCACTGCGTTCGTTCACTGTGATCCGAGACGCGGAGCTGTGCACACTTCTCTTTGCGCGGCGTGATTCTCGTTTGCGATCTGATAAGGACACAAAGCCTTACCGCGCTTTCGATTTTAGTTCGTTTGACAGCAATGGTGCAAAACACCACAATAAAGACCTTTTATTTTATTATGAGAAGTTTAAATATACAGTCCAGTTAATGAATGGGAAGCACTGAAGTCTATTTGTGGCGGTCAGTGTTGATATTGTGACGAGCCGCCACAAATAAACCGATGGATGGGAAACACTGCACCATAGCAACCTCTAAGCAATCCCCTGGCAACCAACCATAACTTCATTAATGCCACAGATGCAGTGAGAAGCACTGAACCATCCATCCATCATTCTATCTATCTATCTATCTATCTATCTATCTATCTATCTATCTATCTATCTATCTATCTATCTATCGTTCTCTCGTGCTATCTATCTATCTATCTATCTATCTATCGTTCTCTCGTGCTATCTATCTATCTATCTATCTATCTATCGTTCTATCGTTCTCTCGTGCTATCTATCTATCTATCTATCTATTGTTTTATCATTCCATCCATTGTTCTATCTATCTATCTATCTATCTATCTATCTATCTATCTATCTATCGTTCTGTCTATCGTTCTATCTATCGTTCTATCATTCCATCTATCCATCCATCCATCTATCTATCTATCTATCTATCTATCTATCTATCTATCTATCTATCTATCGTTCTCTCGTGCTATCTATCTATCTATCGTTCTCTCGTGCTATCTATCTATCTATCGTTCTCTCGTGCTATCTATCTATCTATCTATCTATCTATCTATCTATCTATCATTCTATCTATCATTCTATCTATCGTTCTATCGTTCCATCTGTTATTCTATCTATCTATCTATCTATCTATCTATCTATCTATCTATCTATCTATCTATCTATCTATCTATCTATCTATCGTTCTATCTATCATTCTATCTATCGTTCTATCGTTCTATCTATCTATCTATCTATCTATCTATCTATCTATCTATCTATCTATCTATCTATCTATTGTTCCATCTATCTATCTATCTATCTATCTATCTATCTATCTATCTATCTATCTATCTATCTATCTATCTATCTATCTATCTATCTATCTATCTATCTATCGTTCCATCCATCTATCTATCTATCTATCTATCTATCTATCTATCTATCTATCTATCTATCTATCGTTCTCTCGTGCTATCTATCTATCTATCTATCTATCTATCGTTCTATCGTTCTCTCGTGCTATCTATCTATCTATCTATCTATCATTCCATCCATTGTTCTATCTATCTATCTATCTATAGTTATATCATTCAATCCATCTATCTATCTATCTATCCATCAATCTATCTATCTATCTATCTATCTATCTATCTATCTATCTATCTATCCATCTATCCATCAATCTATCCATCCATCCATCTATCTATCTATCTATCTATCTATCTATCTATCTATCTATCTATCTATCTATCTATCTATCTATCTATCGTTCTCTCGTGCTATCTATCTATCTATCTATCTATCTATCGTTCTCTCGTGCTATCTATCTATCTATCTATCTATCTATCTATCTATCTATCTATCTATCTATCATTCTCTCGTGCTATCTATCTATCTATCTATCTATCTATCTATCTATCTATCTATCTATCTATCTATCTATCTATCTATCTATCTATCTATCGTTCTCTCGTGCTATCTATCTATCTATCTATCTATCTATCTATCTATCTATCTATCTATCTATCTCCCTGTCTGTAAATCTGAATATATTCATTTATTATTGTTATTTTGTCTGCAATAAAATGTCCATAAAAATCCCTTGGACTTAAATTGAAGGGACTAGGGCTGCAAAGGGGCTGAAAATTTCCAGTAAATTTCCAAAACTTTCCAAAAGTTTCCGACAATTTTTTCTAAAAAATAGTGAGGAGAGTGGAGAGTTTCCAGAAATCCTGGAAAGTTTCAAAAATTCAGGAAAGTTTCTGGAAGCTTTGCGACCCTACTAGTAAACACCTAAAAAACCCTAGCAACCAACACTATATATATATATATATATATATATATATACACACTACAGTAAAAATCTAACATACTGTATCACTCTAGCTCAGTTTAACAAAAGGATGTAAAAAACACAGTCTAACTAAACATCTAGCCCTGCTGTCACATCATCCTCACCCTATAACTCGACTGACCCACCTTCTTAAAACACTTCCCTCGTTTCAGCCTCTGCAGAATGCTTGTTAACTTCCTTGACTTTCCCCAATAATGCCAAATGAAACTATTTGTCATGTGTTTGACACAGGGGGCTTGCTTGCGACGTAATTTGGTGCGTGTTTGTTCAAGGGCTGCCAGGAAAAACAGTGGAAGTCCACCTCAGCAGAGGGAACGGGGACCGGAGCACAAAAGTCTGCTTTCACACAGCCGAGCCCTGGGGGAAGTGAGGGGCCCGGGGCCCGAGAGATGACTGTGGACTTTCAGGTTTTTCCCCCGCCTCGCAGACATGTTTTCATAAACACCAGGAATGCGTCAAAAAGGCACAGTGCAAGTACCTTCCTCTTTTTTTATGAGCGTCAATCCATCATCCACCAATCAGAGGTGGCGCATAGTGAGGCCACGCCTCCTCCTGAGTGTGGGATGGGAACACAATCTGCAGCGTTAGCTACTGTATCCATCACTGTAGAATGAGGGAATTATGGGAAAGATTGACATTGTCCAAAAGTTTAATAGAGGACGTGAAATCATGGAGATGGATTCCAAGCATTGTTAATCTTTCCATCAGTCTCTCTCTCTCCCTCTCTCTCTCTCTCTCTCTCTCTCTCATTTATGCCTCGGCTGAATAACTGCACGGCCCCAAACTCAACCCATGACGCATCTAGGGAGATTTATATGTTCAGAGTGTTCGGCCTCCACGTTTGTCTGGAATCACGCTGTATGTCGCCAACTCCTAAAACTGAGTCAACATTTTGTCGCCAGAGCTGAGAGAGTGAACCTCATGAAACCTGTCAAGAACACGTCCAAGTCACATTTCACCTGAAAATCAAAATAGAAAATAAATATATAAGAAAATGAAGCTTCTTTTAGGACCATTATGATTTTTTTTTGTCATTGTGACATTATTTTTATGACAATTAAGCATATATTTTTCCTCATTAACGTAATACAGTAGCATATTTTAATCTTTTTGTAATGTATATACACTGTAAAAAAATATTTTCATGATTTGTTTTCTTTTGTCAAATCAACATAATATTTTGAGTTTCTATTTATTAAACCAATCTCCTTCATTGTATTAACTCAAATTTTTAATTTCAATGAACTCAAAATTTTAGGGCAACCAGGTAACTTACTTTTTTAAGTTAAACCAACAATACTTTTTTTCCAATGTGTATAAATTCACATTACTATAATACAATATATAATGTAATAACAATACAATATATACAAATAATACAATATACATTACAACAAAACAATGTTTTTACTGTATAAAAGCTATTTTTATGTTAAACTTTAATTTCATTTAAATTAAATATTTTTATTTAAATCAGAATAAACTGAAGGCAGTGCAACAAATACAAACATGTATAAAAATATAGTATTTAACTTAATGTAAACTTCATCTATACTCTTGAAGATTATAAAAATAAAACTCGTGACAAGCTTTACATTAGTTAAACCCAAAAGTTAGTTATTTTCTCATTACTATAAAACATTGTTTTACTGTATAAAAGCTATTTTTATATTCAATTTTGTTGCATTATATTAAATATTTATATTAAATAATAATATTATTTATTTAAATCAGAATAGTCCAACAAACACAAACGTGATACATAAAATATGGTAGTTAACTTAATGTAAACTAAATCTATCAAGTTTAAAGTGGACCTATAATGCCCCTTTCACAAGATGTAATATAAGTCTCTGGTGTCCCCAGAATGTATCTGAAGTTTCAGCTCAAAATACCCCACAGATAATTTATTATAGCTTGTCAAATTTGCCCCTATGCGGGTGTGAGCAAAAACACGCAGTTTTTGTGTGTGTCCCTTTAAATGCAAATGAGCTGCTGCTCCCGGCCCCCTTTCCAGAAGAGGGCGGAGCTTTAACAGCTCATGCTTTGGTTGCTCAACAACAACAAAGCTGGAGAATCTCACGCAGCCAAAATGAGGATTGTCAGTAACGGTGTTCAGCCTTACATTGTTCAAACCGGAGTCGGACACTGATGGAGAGACTCAGGAAGAAGTTACAACTTTTAGAATGAAACTGGATGTTAGTGGATAAATTTATGTAGTTGTTGTGGAGTTGATTCAACTCATCGACTAGCATGTGCCGTCATGTTAATCTTTTGTGCAAATCCAGCGTTGAATTGACCCTCGTTTGTGAAGCAGTCCGGCATAAAATGACGGCATGATAACAACACTCTACTACAACAACTCTTCGTTTATGTAAATTTTGGGGTTTGTGATGTAACAAACCCAGGAAGAAGCTCGTTGTAGTCCCTACCACCAGTTTGTTGTAGTCCTTAAAAGGCGATTTCTTTAAAAGAAAATATCTCCCTTTGCATTGAACTTTCAGCGTCGTAACTTTGCATGTCAAATGTAATGTAAAATGTATTATTTTATTTAAAACAGAATATATTTAAATATTTGGAATTTAAATGAAAAAAAAGGCAGTACAACAAATACATTGCGTATTTGCTTAACGGTCATGAAAATAATATTAAAAAATTATGGTCTTTAAAATAAATAAATAAATATGAACAAATGAATAAATAAATAAAGGTGGTCTCAAAAAATAAGCCTCAATTAATTGATTTTGGGGGTGAAATACGTCATGAACATGTTCCTTGCATGTCTAAAAGAGCTTTCTAGCTTCACAATTGAACTTTCACCAGTCCATCCAGCCATCACAATCACAGGCTCATGCAGGTATATGAGGGAGAAAAGCAGCCTCAGTTCTGTCAGGATGAGTAACAGCGATGAGAAGCAGAATTCTTACATTGGGGGCTGAAATGTTTGAACTCCGAGTCAGTCAGTCAGTCCTGCCTGCTGGGAGACATGATGATGTCATATCTCCGAGACCTTCACGTCCAGAGACGTGAGACACACTTCTGATGTTCGGTCATCGCTGCATCTCCGATCACATCTGAAATGACATCACTTTTGAAGATTCAGCCGTGCCAGAACAGAACAGATGTGAATAATAAATCGTCTTTCTTTTTACATATTTTATTTGTGCAAAAGCTGGATGGTATGCTAAAAATCTGCCCGGGCTTTGATTAGCGGCGGGGAAGAGCGGCGCATCCTCTGAGGACGCAAAACAAGCGGCAGCGACCGTCTTTGATGATCATACAGAGTTATGAAAGCACATGTTGTATCATAGGTGCAGCGCTCCGAAACACAAGACAAGCCTTGAGAGAAATTCATTTGAATAGTTGTGAGGTTGTGCGACGCCGTAATGCTGAAATATGACTTTCATCAGCTGATGAGCGCTGGGTTTTCATAGGGACACGATGAGCTGACTCACTGTAATTAGGTTACGGAGTTTCTCGCTAAAACTGATTGTGTGTGTCCTACTGGCTGATGGATGGAAACGCTATGCCGAGAGCACATTTTAATACCCCGGATTTTCAAACTCACTTACTGTTCTCAGTCTTTCTTCAGAAGACAATACCCGTAACACAATTACTGTAGGATAAAATTTGCCTGGGTCCTAAAATAACTCCCACAAAGAGACCCCGCTTCCAAGTAACTGTCTCGCCTGTCCTCACTCGTGCAGGTATAATTTCTCAGTTAATGCGTACTAACGAAGAAACCGACCTAAAAAACCGTCCTAAACAAATTATGTGGACGTTTTAGAAATATCCACCGAGATGTAGGATTCTTCACGTGGACAATAACGAGTGAAACATAACACAATATGCAGAAAACATTAATGTGGCTGCCTCGAGAATGAATGTTGTTAACCCTATAAAGCCTGACTTTAAATCTAATGAACCTTTAGACAAAATATATATAAAAAAGGTTTTCATATGTGATTTTTGTTGACTATCATATTTGATACATCAGGCTTTTATGGCTCATATAGTATGAGATGGAGCTCAAACTTAAGGAGGAAAAACACCTCAATTTTATTCAACTGAGCAAAAATATGCAATTTGCTGCAGATGCTGATATTTATATGACCAGAAAGATGAAATTCTGATAGCTTGCAATGTAAATCAATGAGATATTTATAACAGTATAGCAGATTATTGACATAATATCATTCGTCACTCTATATGCCAATAATATGTCTTGGTAAGATGATATTTAAATGCTTACACTTGTTTTAACCCAGTGGTTGGGTTAAATGTTTGCCCAACCTGCTGGGTAGTTTTATTTAACTCAACTATTGTTTAAAAATTACTATATGCCTGGCTTAAAATGAACCCAAAATAGGTTGGAAATTAAAAATCAGATGCATAATTACTAGAGGCAACATTAATAATCAAAAGGCGAACATTTATTAATAAGCAATTTAATAAATGTTTATTGTTTAATTATTATTCATTAATCTTATTAATAAATGTTAATTTCCAACCTATTTTGGGTTCATTTTAAGCCAGTCATATAGTCATTTTTAAACAATAGTTGAGTTAAATAAAACTACCCAGCAGGTTTGGTCAAACATTTAACCCAACCTCTGGGTTAAAACAACCCAATTGCTTGGTTTGTCCATTTTCAACCCAACTTGGGTTGTTTTTAACCCAGCTTTATTTTAGAGTGTAGTAGCTTTTTGATCATGTTGATCATTTAGAGGCCTTAAAAATGTGCGCATCAAATATAATACAGAAGGCTTTATAGGGTTAAATACTAGATTTTTGTTTTCTGAACAAAAGATTTTGTGATTAGATACATTTCGGATCTATCTTTTGAGTTATTTCTGCCTGTCTTGTCATCTACCAGGCTTTTAGCATGTAATTAAATCTTTTCTGTTTGTTCAGATAGTGTGGTTAATATCAAGTGTATCTACATTGTTTACAGTGATAATGATGCTGAAAGAGTGTGAGCAGCTGTCACGACAGAAAGGAGGACGCTCAGATCCATCATCCATCCCATTGTCTGAACTCGTTCACTATATAACAATATATAACAAATGCATGTACAATTTACAGAGCAGAAGTGAGAGAAAATTAGTGAATTCAGACACATTTAGACACAATACTGCACACTTTGTATGATGTTACATACATACTGTATTGTGTCCTAAACTGCTTTAAATCTGACCGTACAGACTGAAGCATTGATTTTAATGTGATTACAAAGCAATACAAATGCATCTGCAGTTTTTGTGCTGTTCATATCAGTGCGAGTGCTCTGAACTCCCTGAAACGCCTCCATTACAGATTTGAGTTTTCTTCCAGGAACAAACACGTCACAATATTCCTCATTTAAATTATTCATATGCAGAATAAAAGGGTGGGGCCTGGTTGAGTTAGTTAGTAGTGTGTTGAAACTCGCGGTTATGGTAAGGGGCGTGGCATTTCCCAAACACGCTCGAAGCGCTTGACCAATCACAACACACTGCTCCAGCCGACTAATCAGAGCACACTGTGCTTTTCAGAAGGAGGGGCTTCATGGAGACAGGAACTAAACAGAGCGTTACTGACAGACTGGGAAGAGAGGAGCTGCAACAATGGAGAATATGGGGAAAATCTGTTCTAGTAGAGCCCAAAAACAGGTCCCCTTTAAGAGTGTCAGTGCATCAGCAGTCTGCTCAGACGCTGGTCTCGTCTGCTGTATTAACACTCTCAGGAGAGAAAGAGGTGGACCGACTTCTAAAGTCCAGACTTCTCTTTTATCATATGCCTGGCTGCATCTGTGCTCCTCCTAATTGTTTCCAGAAGACAGGGCTTGTTTGTGTCCTGCTGGAGTGGAAAATGCCCCGTTTCCTGTTCTTTTCTCTTGCTTTAATAAGGAAGTGGATTTGGCCACCTGTTCTAAGCGAGAATCCACAGAGGAGTGCTGGAGAATAAAAGGTGAAAATCTCAGCCGATTTTCCTTTCTTTTTCTTGCTCACTCTCTCTCTCTCTGTGTGTGTTATTGTGACACTGTGTGTTTATATTCATGTTGTCTTTAAAGACTCAAATCCGATGTTTTACTCAGTTCTGGAGTCAATAACACACTCAAACTCCATCACCTCAAATATTCTGACCACAACTTGGAACACTTGATATGAAACATTATTTGGATGTTTGCATCACATCCTTTGGATAGTGTTAGAATTCCAGGAAATTCATACATCTAAAACTTGTTTGAACTCCCATTCACTTGCTAGATTACACTTCCTCAAGACCAAGAAATAGGCATAAATCAACAGATTAAAAAACAATCTCTTCAGAGAACAGTACAGAAATACATCTGAGAGTCATAGATTTATTATGAAGGCTAAATTATCTTAAATTATGTCCTCTTGGCTCCTGATAATCTTTCCAAAGAAGTTAACCCATGAATTTGCTTCGCCAGCGCCCAAACACAATACAAATGGTGGTGATATAAGCATCACTATTACTATTGCTCAAACAAAGTATTAAAGTACCACATAACTCGCAATATCTAGAGACCAAAATATCAGAGGCAGTGTTATTTTTTTTTAGAAAATAAAAAGCTTAAAAAAAAAAAAAAAAAAAAACAGAAACCAAACTAAAATACATTTTCCAAACATTTACTAAACTAACATAAAATTAAATTTTAGTTTTTGATTACTGAAAACTGAAATAAAAAAAATAAAAAAATCAGAAAAAATTAAAACTAAAATACACTTTCCAAATTTTTCCAAAACTAAAATAAAATTACATTTTAGTTTTTAAATAATGGAAAATTGAAATAAAAAAATCTGCAAAAACAGAAACCAAACTAAAATACATTTTCCAAACATTTCCAAAACTAAAATAAAATAAAATTTTAGTTTTTGATTAATGAAAACTGAAGAAAAAAAAAAAAAAAAAGGAAACAAAACTAAAATACATTTTCCAAACATTTCCAAAACTATCTAAATTAAAATAATTTTAGTTTTTGACACATGGTATGTTGTAAAATTTTAAAATGTTTTATTTTTTTTTTTTAAACAAAAAAACGGCAGTAAATTAGGAAAGTGAGCTCATTAACTTTGACAGCCCTAAAATATATATATATATATAAATCTACACTCTAAAAAGTAATTCAGAGGAACTTTTACCACAACTTAAATAAATCCATGGTTGCAAGTTAAAAATTCTAATTTATTGTTTTAATTAAACTTTTTAAGTTGCAAACATTAATTTGTTAAGTTCTGATCGATGATCATTACATAAACCTAATATCGTCTGTAATTTAAACTCAAATTTCTGCATTAATTGGCTTTTTTTTTTTTTAAATTAGGTTGTAGTAACTTAATTGTCTTGATAACTTCAGAAATTATGCAGTGGATTTCTAGTTCCCAGCATGCTTTGCATAGGACTGGATAAGGAGAATGAATGTTGATTTATTAGTTTTTAGTGAAGGGAAAGACCTGTTTAATGCTGTTATGTTTGACATCTAAGAGTTTCTGAAATGTTGAAGCTTTTGTGGTTACCATTGTGCTGAAGAGTAGATAGAAAGTAAACACTATTGACTATTGACACTATGACTGCGCAAGTAATTGTCAGCATTATGTTCTGTTAGTTTCTGTTTTATGGACATTCAGTTTGTTTTCATTTGTCACGTGTCTTTGTTCAGATTCCCATCAATCATCTGTCTGCTTAGTCACCGTCATTATTGGTTCATATGTTTCAGCTGTGTTTGGTTAATTACCCTCATTTGTGTTTAGTACTTAAGTTGTTCCTTATCCTGCACTCCTCGTCCGGTCACCGTAATACCAATGTGTTTGCACTGCCTGTCTGTCTGTTTGTTATGGATTATAATTAAACGTTTGAAACCTTTATCTTCTGCCTTCATCTGCATGTTACAGTAATATCTGTAAGTTATGTTAGCATGTGCTACGATAGCTGTTGATTTGAACTGAAATAGATAAGTTTAATTGGTTCCAGGGCTACAACTCTGGTTGTTGAAGCGACTTAATTTTTTTGAGTAATCAACTTAAAAAATTGTGTTTATGCTACAAAGTTCCTCTAACTCAGTGTAGCTTGTTGGTTGAACGTAAATTCACTCAAAGTTGTCATAACTCAAAAAAATTGATTGCGTTAACTTTTTTTGTAGAGCCAACACATTATTTTTTAGAGTGTAAAACTATCGATGATACAGTAAAAACCTACAAAACTGAAAAGACACAATAAAAAATAAAATACAAATGTAAAAAATGCTTCAAAGTGGGCTATTTTTACTATCAACACCCTAGCAACTACTCAGAACAACTGTATTGCAGCACCCTGCCAACCCCTTAGCATCATCTCAGCATGTCTGTATGGACAAACGCTACTCATTTTCTACAGAAGACATAAAAACCCAGCATATCCTCCACAAAGCTTTCAGTAAAGAGATTCGACTATCAGAGCTGGCGTAATTGCTTGCACTGAGGTTCTGGAACCGCTAAATGACTTCCTAAGATCTCGCTCATTTCCTGTCGCAAATCTTTCTTGCAGCACTTGGCCTACTTCACTTAGTCCTTTTTTTCTTTTTTGAACATGTGATGTGGCGTCCCTTGAGCACCGGCCAACCTCTCGCTCACTCCAGACATCCCAATCTCTTCCCCCAATCTAATCTGCACCACCAGGAAATCCAAGCGAAATGTGTTATTCCTCTTTCTCCACCCAAACAGCACCTCAATCCTTCCTCCAGAAGTGCTGGCGCTTGCGTCAGAACCCTGATAAGTGTGGGGCTACCAACCCTTCAGGAATCCAATGATAAAGGGCTTTTTAAAATAAGCGACCAAGAGCTTATAACCAGGTGTGATGGTTTGTGGGAATCGCGTTTACTGCTCTGGGATGCTTGTGCTCATGGTACGGGAGCTTTCACATATGAGACCGTAAACTGTGTATTTGGGAAGAACCCGATCCAGACTGTTTTGGTTGGGCTGAATCTCACCCTCTGTATGTGTTTGCTTCGTTTCTACACGACCAACCCAACAGATGTTTGGACATGAGGAACAAATACAGTCAGGAAAGACAAAAGAGCCCATTCCGCATACGAGCAAATAACCAGTCCAGACTAGTCTCAACCTCACCCAATCACTGACCGTCAAAACTGGAGTGCACTTGTGGAAATCGCAATGTTTTTATCAGTCCCCCATGCACCGGCCAGTTTCAATCCTGTAACAATGGCCTCCCTGATCTACTTACACAGAGAAAATTGTTTCTACACCATTTTCAGACCAAGAAATTACTAGTAATTTCTAGGGCTGCCCCCTAATAGTCGACTAACCGTTAGTCGGCGAGAAGGGGCTTAGTCTACCAAAATTGTATTAGCCGTTTACACCGTGTCCTAACCAAAAGCGATGCGATACGATTCTAGCGACAAACAGTTTGTCTGTCCACATCAGACGCGACGCGACTATGAGACGCAACAAAATCAATCAAAAACCACAGCCAATCAGAAGAGCGAGAGGGCGGGCTCTCTAGGGAAGCGCACAGCAGTCAATGAAATGAACGAGTACATAATCAAATTCATAAATATTATTACACAATTTAAACATTATTTAAAGTACATCCTGAGTGACTGAAACAATTTTTGTCATATAATACACTTGTTTGTTCACAATGAGTTTGAATGTCCTTTATTTTCACGACCTGAGGCGAATTATCCATGGTTACTTTCAGTACAGCTACAATGCTGAGAAGACAAAATGATATTCAAACTCACATTAGACGCTTTTGACATTTAAATAAAGCACATAAACAGTACTTATGATTATCATTGGCATACTTTGTGTTGTTGTTCCAGCTGCGACGTCGCAGAAAAATAGAAACCGTTTCTAAAATGTAGTCGTTTAATCAAAAATATCTTCATTTGTGTTTCGAAGATGAACGAAGGTCTTACGGGTTTGGAACGACATGAGGGTGAGTGATTAATGACAGAAATTTCAAGATTTAAGATGCATTTCGGAAACACAACATAGCATAAACAAAGCTTTAAATATATGACTCCTTTGGTTACATGTTATATTAGGTGTCTTTAACTACAGTGTACTTATTGTGTTCATGCTGTAATGACAAACACTGTTGAGGTGGATACGGGTAAGGTTAGAGACAGGTTTGGTGGTATGGGTAGGTTTAAGGGTTAAGTGTTAAGGGAAGGTCATCAGTGTAATTTTAAGCCACGTTTCCACCGCAGGAACTTTCCCGAGGAACTAGGGACTTTGGGGTGGTGCTCGGTGTGTTTCAGCCGCAGGAACCAGGGTCTAAATGAAGTTCCAGATAAAAAATTCCCTCTCTGAAAGTCCCTGCTCGCTAGGTTGTACTTTTTCAAAGTTCAAGAACTTAGGCGGGACTTAGGCGCTGAACATGCTGATTGGTTGAGTTCACGCAGCATTTTATTTCAACCACCGTTTTTTTAAAGTCTGTTGCAGTGCGTGCAGTAAGAGTTGTTTGCTATTCGAATCAACAATGGAGTTTAAAAAATACGACTGATGGACCGACGACGAGGTTCAGGCTTTATTAAGCTTACATGCGGAGAACAAAATCCAGCGGGAACTGGAAAGTCGCGTGCAGTCCTAAGTCACCGGACTATCTTCACGGTACTTTAGACTGCTATGGAAACACAGCTAGCAATAGGTCTGGGGGAAAAAAGTTCCTGGGACAAATTGTTCCGGGTAATTTTGGTGGAAATGCGGCTATAGATGTAATTACAAAAAATAGTTACAATATACAGGTTTTTTTTTTTATTAAAATTGTTAGTACATAGTAAAGACACTTAATATAAAGTGGGACCACACCTTTCAAAACTGTTTACAAAGTTATGTCGTTATTGTTATCGTCATTTAAATAAAGCTGAAATCAAATGAAATATGAATATGAAAACTTAAATGAAAATTAGAAACGCTGCTTTATGTTGAACTACAAAAATTATAAAAACTAAAATAAGATAAGGCTAAATAGAAATATTGGTAAAACTATATTTTAAGGTGACATAGTTACTTCATATACTTACTATAGTAATAACAGTAAATTATGCATGATTACAAGTAACTAACCCTAACCGTAACTATAGTAAGTACATTTAGTTAATCAATAATACGCAGCACTTATTTGAGTAAGTACAATGTAATTACATCACCTTAAAATAAAGTGTAACTGAAATATTTTTAAAAACCTAATAAAAATAAAAATGACAAAGCACAAAAATTACTAATATTAAACTATACAGTATATAAATAATACTAAAATAACATTGTTTCAAGTGGTATAACAATCATTTAATAAAATATAAACAAATAAAATAGAAATAATATATTTAAAATGTGTTATATATATTATATATATAATTATTTCTATTTTTGTTTTTATGTGTTGTGTGTGTGTGTGTGTGTGTGTGTGTGTATATATATATATATATATATATATAAAGTAAAACTTAAAATATAAAAATAAATGCTAATTTAAAATATAAATAAATACTACAATACTATATAAATACTAAAAGGTTTTAGAAATAAATAAATGAATAAGATGCAACATGGACCAGTAAGAGATCGATCAGAGCAAACTCACACACATGAATCTAAAAATCAGCTGATCTCACAGAAGGTCATGAGAGGTCAACCTGTTTTTGGTGCTCACCTCATACGTCAGAGAGTTGGCCGTGGAGAACGAGACTGTGGATTTGGCAGGCCGCTCGTCTTTGAACACAAGGCTGCAGTTGAGCTAATGTCCTTCCGTTCACTGCCTCTGGTGCTTATCATCAACCACAGGAGAAAATTTGCCTATTTCGTCCAATAAGCATGTGCTCAGGGCAGATGATGTCATTGCTCGTGTAACCTGTGCTCCATTACAAGTAAATAACACAACAGAGATGCTAAATTGGTCTCGTTGGCTCATTACAGATGCGCCATTTAAAAAGAAACATCAGGCTCTGCATATGAAACACAATCCTCCCTCCGGGGTTCGAGCTGCTAGAAAAGTGACTGCTATCGTTTAGCGATAAGTACATTCAGTTTCATAGACGTTATTGTGAATCTGAGACTCTGATTAGCGTCCATGCTAATCTCCTCTTTGTCTCAATGGATTAGCCGCATGGGGTCAGGACTGTTGATGTATTCCCTTCCCTTTCCTTTTCTGATGAAATATGTACTAGTATTTGTTTTTGTTGTATTTATTTTTACTTAAATCTAGAGGGCTTAGATAGTTTATTGCAGTGCAAACAAATAAAACAGTACATTAAACATGCAGACTCTTACTGACAACACACAATGAGGTCAGATGGGCTTTTCGCAAAATGAAATGACTATAAAGCTTCATGGAAAAGCCCTTCAGGATGGATAAACCCCACCTCTGTCAATTTATTAAAGGCCTCAAACAAAGGTTTTTTTCTCTCTCTGGAAAGGTCAGTAAAAGGGTGAGGTGCTTTACAGGTGAACAAAACCTGCCTTCACTGTACAGGGTCAATGATGATTAGAAAAGTATACATTTATACTATTTAAAACAAAACTTTTGATTTAATGACTATGAAAATAAGAATGTGAAGTGGTGTAACAACCATTCAATCATTTTAATATACGGTTCGATACGATTTCGGTACAATAGGAAAAATTGTCACTTTAGTTTAGGGTCCAATTCTTACTATTAACTATGACTTTTGCCCCAATAAACCTCTAAATACTGCTTATTAACAGTTAGTAAGTAGTTGTTAATGGATTAGTTCACTTCAGAATTCAAATTTCCTGATAATCTACTCACCTCCATGTCATCCAAGATGTTCATGTCTTTCTTTCTTCAGTCGAAAAGAAATTAAGGTTTTTGAGGAAAACATTCCAGGATTTTTCTCCATATAGTAGACTTCAATGGGGACCAACAGGTTAAAGATCCAAATGTCAGTTTCAGTGCAGCTTCAAAGGACTCTACACAATCCCAGACGAGGAATAAAAGTCTTATCTACCGAAACGATCGGTCATTTTCTAAAAAAATAAAAATTATACACATTTTAACCACAAATGCTCATCTTTAACTGCTCTGTGATGCGCCACGCATTACGTAATCACGTTGGAAAGGTCAAAAATCGTTCAACATCGTTGTTTTACCTTTTTTTGTAAAGGCCATTTGACTTAGTCTTCGCACGTTCACTTTGTAAACACTGGATCGGTACTTCCGCCTACAACACACATGACCTTTCCAACGTGATTACGTAATGCGTGGCGCATCACAGAGCAGTGAAAGACAAGCATTTGTGGTTAAAATGTATATATATATTTTTTTTTCTTATCATTTTGCTAGATAAGACCCTTATTCCTTGTCTGGGATCGTGTAGAGCTCTTTGAAGCTGCACTGAAACTGCAATTTGGACCTTCAACCCGTTGGTCCCCATTGAAGTCCACTATATGGAGAAAAATCCTGGAATGTTTTCCTCAAAAACCTTAATTTTTTTTCGCCTGAAGAAATTGAGGAAATTATCAGGAAATTTTAATTCTGACATGAACTAATCCTTTAAGTTTAGGTATTTGGCATAGGATTAAGGGATGTAGAATATGGTCATGCAGAATAAAGCATTAATATCTGCTTTATAAGTACTAATAAGCAGCCAATATCCTAGTAATATGCATGCTAAGAAGCAACTAGTTAATAGTGAGAATTGGACCCTAAACTAATGTGTTACCGGACAAAGGAACAAATCCACAATTCTAGTGCAAATCAGTTTGTTCCATCTAGCAGCATTTAGTCCCCTAGTTAGTACAGTACAGCCTCCTATAGTGTATTAAGCACTAAGCAGTAAACACCCCACTCCATTTTGCGCACAGTTGAGAGCGCGAGCCTTTCAAAGTATTCTCGTTTGTCCATGAGCACAGAAAGACACATTCTAGTTGGCTTTTTGCTTTTTCCTGTTGTGGCGGTTAGCAAACAGCATTGTATTGCCACGCCCGCCTCCTTCTGGATTGGAGTGTGGATCGCCTGTGACTGACTGTATTTGTCATCTGACTGCATGAACCGAACCGTGACATCCGTACCGTTTGGGACGAATACATGTACCATTACACCCCTAATATATATATATATAAACACATGAGTGTTACATCATTGACCCTGTAATCATAAATTGGATAATTTCTCTGCCAGAGCATCTCCTGTCCTCATGAAAAACAGAGCAGCGTTTGATGTTGAGACCTTTGCTCTGGAATCACTCTGAATACACACAGCTCGGATCTTGCTTTCATCTCGGGTCTGCATCATTTTGCTAACGTATAAATAAGTTTCTCTCATTATTACACAGGACAGTCCATATAATTTCACTGGTCTGATGTTTGCAACTTGCCAAGAAATATTAGCATAGTATCTTGCCCTAATGCATCTTACACAGGACATCCGTAACCCACCAGGGAACAAGACGGAAGAATGCGGCCATCAGTCTCAAAGACATTTATGATCAACAAAGGAACAGGTCTGGACTGGACCTACTAGCTGTATGAGCAAAACAAGCACATTAGCTAGAGAAGTTTTCATTATTTATGCACTACCTGTGCTAACAACTGCAAATCTAGAAGCTGCAGGTGGGCCGCTAATGCAACGTTTGCTTCTACATCTTTCAAGGAAAGTTCAACGAGTGAATCGTTTACAGCAGTTTATTGGAAATGAGCTGCTTTCCGCGGATTCGTTTACCCAACAGGGAATGAGTCTGTTTAATATGCCTGTGATTTAGGGTTGGATCCGTCTCAACACAGTCCCCGGCTAGTTGTTGATCTCTGCTCAGAGTTTGTTCGTAGACATAATATATGTGACCTCTCCAGCATTTAACAGCTAACCAGTTTTAAAAAGTGTTTATGAACCATCAGTAGATGCTGTAGAGAAGTGTCCTATCTTTACCTCCCAATTGCTCAACTTTACAAGCCTTTACAAGACTGTAAACACATTTGTTAAGCTCAAGCGTCACAAACTCACTTCAGTCCAGCTATTTATTAACCGTTTTAATGGAAATTCAGTATGACAATCCAACAAAATATGTTCATAAACTTCCAAGAAACAACCTTCCAGGTAAAGCTTTTTGGTGTTAGATATTTCTCAACACAGAAGAGCACACTGTAAAAAATGATTTTTTTTGAAGTTACATTTCACAAGAAAATAGCTACCTCAAATTTCCACATTTAATTCAATGTGTTACTTGACATTTCTTTGTAATTATTTGTGAAATTTTAGTGTAAAAATGATGTTAAATATATCATGAAATATCTGATATTCCCATTCTCAAATATCGGTATGTGTACATGTATAAGTAAATGTACTTGAACCAGAGGCGGTTTCATCCTCAGGGGGAGAACGAATAAACAAATAAACAAAAATAAATTTCAAGTAATAGCACAAATAAATACAAGAGAACAAAGATATAAATTAAATAAACAGCACTTTACAGTGCTTGTGAAAACTATACACATATCTATAAAAGCTACAGAAGTTATTTAGTTAAGAAGAGTGAGTGATTCTCTCTTTTTCTTTTGTTGTTTGATTAACATTATTAACAAAAGGTATATGAGGCTGCTGTCACTTTAAGACCTAATGCACGGATCCGTTATATTGACACACATCCGATATTTTCTTAAAGGATTAGTTCACTTTCAAATGAAAATTACCCCAAGCTTTACTCACCCTCAAGCCATCCTAGGTCCTTTCTTTTTTCTGATGAACACAATCAGAGTTATATGAATAAATATCCTGACGCATCCGAGCTTTATAATGGCAGTGAATGCGATCAACGAGTATGAGCTGAAGAAAGTGCTTCCATCCACATCCATCCATCATAAACGTACTCCACACGGCTCCGGAGGGTTAATAAAGGCCTTCTAATCGAAGCGATGCATTTATGTAAAAAAAAAATAAAATATCTGTATTTAACAAGTTATGAAGTAAAATATCTAGAAAGAAGAAAGTCATATACACCTAGGATGGCTTGAGGGTGAGTAAAGCTTGGGCTAATTTTCATTTGAAAGTGAACTAATCCTTTAACAGTTTTACTTACATTTAAGTGGATACTCGTCAACAGGTGACATCATTTTGTGTGTATTTGCTCAAGAAGACGCTAAAGAGAACTTAATTTGGTACTTGCATGCTGTCTGAGAGGCGGCTTTCTGCGTGCACGCTTGAGGTGTGTGCACGAGTACCGCATTGAGTTTTCTTTCGCCACGTCTTGTGCTTGAATAGCTTAAAATCACTTGAATGTTTAAAAATGACAAGACTTACAAACATGTGAAAATGATAAACTTTCTTGAGGAAGCAGCACTGGCCAGATCGTTCAGGGGTTAAATGGATCGTAGTTGATCCTTGATCCATACGGACCAGGCTCGGCACACAGGTGTTTTGCGGGTTAATTGCTAAATTTCACCATCATTTCTGTACTCATGCACTGTTTCAGATAGGGTGCGAACAGCGTATTGATTCCTCTTTTGCACAAAATTATGTCGAAATACCAGTCTCGAAAAGTATTGTCGTAAACACAGTTGGTTATGTCTTAAGTGAACGTAAAGAGTTAAGAAAGAAATCGGATGTGTATCATTATATTGGATCCGTGCATTCGGTCTTAAAGTAACAACAGCCTATACATACCTACTGCTGTCTAAATCATTGAAACAACAAAAAACACAGCTTTAACAAAGATTAATCTATATTTAATTTATACAGTGAACACTATAATGTTGTTATTTTACATTTAGGCCTAATTATTACATGTCTGTACCTGAATACTCAACAGTTAGACCTTACTTTATTTGCAACTTTGTTGTATTGCATTGATCTATGCTTGGAGTTAGTGTATTTGATCTTATTTTTTTTACTGCCTGTTCACTTGCCATTAATAATTTAAACTTAGGCTAGTGGTTTTTGCTGTGGTATCGAAGTACTTAAAGTGTGCTTTAAGTATAAATGGTAAGCAAAGTTACATTTGCCACCCCAACCCCCCTGTAAGAGCAATCTGTTCACCCTTTTCTGGGTCCATCATCCTGCGGATTTCACCATTATAGATAGAGTAAGCTGCAATTATTTTGCTAGTCCTGAAACGGGAAATGTTACATTAACCTGTTAACTGCTGACGCCCTTCTGTGTTTTGTTATATTTACATACCTTGAGGCTTTTAGTCCAAAAGTGTGCTCTCATTGGGATAAAAACGTATGGTTTAACATATGTTTACTTGAGAGGAATATTTTTATTGTATTTTCATCCAAAATAGGGCGATTATAGAGCGCTAAACTCTCACATGTAATTTGTTACATTCATACTCGACACCGGAGGGCACCCTCACGCAGAAAGTCCACAAGTTAGATTCATTTTTGACGTTCCAGGAAATCCCTAATGCAGATCTATGCAAATAGAGACGTTTTAACTGATTAAACATGAAAAGAATTAACACACCATTATGACAGAATATGATTTATCTGTGTTCTTCAAGCCATCTTGGTTATTTTTGTAAGGATAATGTATATTTATAATGCAATGCTAATCGACATACCCTTTATCACTGTATAGAATACTATCAAATAGTATAATTTCTGCCTCATTCTGTGATAAGAAGCCACATCAGTTCACAGAAGGAAGTTATTTCCATCACTTGACTGATGCCATAACGCGATTTTGGAGTAAAATATGCTGTGCTAAGATAAATTTCCATTAATTCTTTTGGCCACGATAACCATGATGTGAAAAATCTGATATCGTGAAAGCCCTAGTTGATCTATAACGGGTGATGGAGCGCCGCTGCAATTCAGAATCAAAGTTGTCGGATTAAAAACACGAACGCAGATTTGAATTTAGCAGCTGATGACGTGCCGCACTGAACGTGCAAGTGTGATTGTATCAAATGTAAAAATATTATTAATTTTTGTCTTTTGGAAGCCCCATTCAAAATTCATTTGTTGGTTTGAATGGGCATGAAGCCTCTAATCACCACTGCACCGGCTGAAATCATTGTGGGTTTAAACTTTCCTGTAATGTGCAAAAATGCCTTCAGGCTAGAGAGAGGGCTGGAATGCAATAGAGAAACACTAAAGAGGGAAGTTGTGGGTGAGCTTATCAATCAAACAATACAGTTCACATAAATGACAGCAATAAACTTGTAGCCCAGGCTGTGAGCGCGCTGCTGTTCCCACGAGCCAACCGTCTCATGTAGCTCAAGAGAGACCATGTGGTACTATAACACAGCCTCATAAAAATCATCAGCACTGTCGGCCCACTCTAAAATCAACAGCCCTAAACCGACGTCATCAATGGTCTTTAGACTGCTGTAATTCACAGCTTAGTGAATACGTGCCTTCGCAGGCCCGCGATGATCACGAGACAATTAGCGGAGGGTATTTGCCTGCCATCACTGCGAGGAGTTCTGTTCAACTTAAACACTTCTGACAACCAAATGATAGGCTGATGATTTAGAGGCTAATTAATGAAATAATAAATTGGAGGCTCTTGCCGCGCTTTAATCTGTTCAGTATGGCGCTGACTGATAAATGGGCCCTCACCTGATTGATAGGGCCAATTAGTGCGAGTCCATTCTTGAATCGCTCTGGGAACAATAACTGTTGCTGTGCTCCAAATCCAAAGGGTGACCGAATACATAAAAGGAGGACATAACTGGATCAAAAGCAATGGAAATTATCACAAAAGCACAGGGAAATGATATGATCTCACTGGGCAGTGGTATTGTTATGCTTTGATCAGCGCTTGCCGAACTGTTCATCAAAATGGTGGGATTTAACTGTTGGCTAAATGTTGAAACCTAATTTTTCTTTCAACTTTTCCCCCAAATAAATACATACATGAATAAAAATTATAAATTAATTAATGAATGGCCAACATTAAAAATCTAAACAGGAAAAGGTTTTGGTTCATTAAATTTATATTTCTTAGAAAAAAAGCTTCAAACATTAACCGACTAATAGAAACATTTTAGAAAACATTTTAATATAATATAATATAATATAATATAATATAATATAATATAATATGTGTGTTGGTATTGTTAAATAAAACTATTAAAAATTGTTTGAATTAGAAATATTTGAAGTTGAAGTGCTAAAATAATTAAAATAAAAATAACATAAAAATAAATGTAACCTAAATAAAAAAAATCTAAATAGAGAAAAAAACAAAAAACAAACAAAAAAAAAACCAACATAAAATTATTAAAACTAAATTGATAACTGGAAATAAAAATAAAAGTAAAAATGAATAATTAAAATATTAATAAATATAATATAATATAATATAATATAATATAATATAATATAATATAATATAATATAATATAATATAATATAATATAATATGTGTTGGTATTGTTAAATAAAACTATTAAAATTGTTAATTGAAATGAAGCTAAATAAAATATAAATATTAGATATTAGACAAAAAACAAAATTATTAAAACAAACTAAATTGATAACTGGAAATAAAAATAGAAGTAAAAATGAATAATTAAAATATTAATAAATACTACTATAATAGTATATAAAGTATAATATAATATAATATAATATAATATAATATAATATAATATAATATAATGTGTTAAATAAAACTATTAAAATTGTTAATTGAAATTAAGCTAAATAAAATATAAATATTGGATATTAGGAAAACATAACAAAAATATTAAAACTTAAACTAAACTGATAACTGGAGATATAAAAATAAAAGGAAAAAATTAATTAAAAATATTAATAAATACTATAATAATATATAAATTATAATATAATATAATATAATAGAATATAATATAATATAATATAATATAATATTCCAACATGACTGGAAAAATTTTGTAAAAGATTTTTTCCCCCCTCATAAATTATAACTTCTGAAACAGTACAATGAAACCAATTATCAAATTTGTTAATATGGTGAAACGCTAACAGATCTGAGTGAGACATAACCAACAAAATATTAAATGATGTGTGATGAAATTGTGTTCTTTACTACACACTGTACTCTAGTATGGTTAAACATCACTGCACCATGAATGTCCTATTGGGGCCACAAGCCATATTTGTTAATACACGTATCATATTTATATTTCAAGGCCCTCTCGCCGCTGACCCTCACGCAGATGCTCTCACATCTGACAGCTTCAGCCGGAGACATTCAGTAGTCCAGACAAAAGTCTGCGCATGTAGATCCAATCAGCCAGAAGCCATCATATCACTGACGGATGTTTACAATAGGGTCATAAAATATCAAAAACAGGAACATCCTTGGAGCTTGTAACTTTCAGAAACCCTAAATCTTCCTGCCAGCCGGACGGATACGGCACAGACGCGAGGCCGTGTCGCTGAGCAGAAGTGAAAAGCGTCGCTCAGCAGCTCGTGTGAGGTCAGCTCTTCCCCAGGGCCCCGTTCCACCGCCAGACAGACACACAGCACTAAACGCCTCGCTCTGACGCTCATGCGTATTGAAAGGGAGCATGTTCCCGACGACCCGACGCTGGAGCGGATCTTACCGTTAGTGACAGGCCTGTCCCCATTTTGCCCCACCACTGAATATTCCTACAGTATTTTAACATTTGAGCCTGGAAATACCACATTTATAAGATGCGCACTTTGAAGTAATACTATGACTGATGGTACACAGAGGGTGTTTGTTGGTTAAAGGTCATATTTCACCCAAAATCAAAGGAAATAAATAAGATTATATAATTTGCATAAAGAAAATGAAGACTATTTTTGGACCATGGCATTTTTTTGACCATTAAGCACATTTACATACATACAGTAATTATCATAACATACTAATAGTTTTTTTTTTTTATTAATCAGTGTTGTTATTGTTAACTAAATTAAAAATATTAATAAATACTATAATAATATATCAATTATAATATAATATATATATATATATAATTATAACATACTGATAGTTTTTTTTTATTAATCAGTGTTGTTATTGTTAACTAAATTAAAAATATTAATAAATCAGTTTTTTTTGTTAACTAAAACTAAAGCTATTAAAAATCATTGTCATTAAGATGAAATAAATATAAATATTATTAAAAATTTGAAACTGAAATGTTGCCTTGTCAACTAACTGAAATAAATAAGTGTACTAAAACTGAAAAAATAAAAATAAAAGCTTCATAGAAATATTAAAAAAGTAATAAAAATAAAAAGCACATAAAAAATTACTGAAACTTGAATTTAAAATTAAAACAAAAACTGAAAGAATAAATAAAAGCAAATTAAAAATATTAACAAATAGTATAATAGTACATAATACTAAAATGACACTGTAATAATTCATACTTTCAGACATGATTTTCATGACTGTAATACAGTATATTATCATATTTATCATATTCTATTATAGCAAAATTATTGTAAAAAGAAATGAAATCATAATTTCATATATATAGTGTGTGTATATGTATGCATATATACTGTATATATATATATATATATATATATATATATATATATGAAATTATGATTTCATTTTTATGGATTTTTTTTTTTTATTCAAAAATGATATTTAAAGGCTAAATGAAATATGACCTTTAAATTTGACAGGTTTGATGAGATTCACCCGTTTACAGTCTGTCTCTTGTGCTTTACATCACTCATTACTGTGCAACATTAACCTTAAATCATTTTGAGAGGAGAAGGTGAGACACACACAGACACACACACACACACACACAGAGAGAGAGAGAGAGAGAGAGAGAGAGAGAGAGAGAGATGATGATGCAAAAGGGAAGTGTGTAAAAGAGGTATAGAGGACTAAATGAAAAAGAATGAACTGACGAGACAGATAAACGCTGCTGTTCGTCCGGGACGCCTGCGCTGCGCACACATACAGTAGCGCTTCACACCATTAGAGGGTTCGCAGTGACGCAGGCAGAGAGCTGAATTAGCCAGGACTGATTGTGCTAAATGTAGTAAACACGCAGTTCAAACAGGGTTAGTCTCTGTGCTGCTGCCAGACGTGGTGATGAAGTGTACAATTGTGTCCTTGGGGAGCACAGTAACTGTAATGTTACGCCATGTGCAGATGTAAATCAAACTCAGCCCGAACAGGAAGTGGCGAGGGGGGGGGGTAGTTCTTTGTAATCTTGAGAGACCAACAAAACCTCCACCTGAGAACCATAGAAAGTTACAGGGAAGGAGCAGGAACTGAAGGACATATAAAAAGATATCCAACTAAAATGTGGCCTTTTTAAAACGTTTATCGACACGGAAGGCCGAGAGAAGAGGAGCGTCATTTCTACCATACAGGACGTTTTCATGTCCCCATCATTTATGTCTTAATATTGGGTACAATTTAAAACTTGCTAAAATAAAAAAACTGGCAAATTACACTAAGAAATTTTCTTCCAAGATTATTTCCTGATAATTTCCTCACCCCCATGTCATCCAAGATGTTTATGTCTTTCTTCAGTCGAAAAGAAATTATGGTTTTTGAGGAAAACATTCCAGGATTTTTCTCCATATAGTGGACTTCAATGGGGTTCAACAGGTTGAAGGTCCAAATGTCAGTTTCAGTGCAGCTTCAAAGGGCTCTACATGATCCCAGACGAGGAATAAGGGTCTCATCTAGCGAAACCATCAGTCATTTTCTAAAAAAAATAAAAATTATGTACTTTTTAACCACAAATGCTCGTCTTGCACTGCGCCACGCGTTACGTAATCACGTTGGAAAGGTCACACGTGACGTAGGCAGAAGTACCGATCCAGTGTTTACAAAGTGAACGTGCGAAGACTAAGTCAAAAAGGTAAAACAACGATGTCGGACGATTTTGAAGTTGGAGGAGAAAATTAGATGGAGTTTTTCGCCCTACCGCGGTACTTCCACCTACGTCACGCGTGACCTTTCCAACGTGATTATGTAATGCGTGGCACATCGCAGAGCAGTGCAAGACGAGCATTTGTGGTTAATAACTTTTTAGATACATTTTTAGATAAGACCCTTATTCCTCGTCTGGGATCGTGTAGAGTCCTTTGAAGCTGAACTGAAACTACAATTTGGACCTTCAACCTGTTGGTCCCCATTGAAGTCCACTATATGGAGAAAAATCCTGGAATGTTTTCCTCAAAAACCTTAATTTCTTTTTGACTGAAGAAAGAAAGACATGAACATCTTGGATGACATGGGGGTGAGGAAATTATCAGGAAATTTTAATTCTGAAGTGAACTAATCCGTTAAAGGCACAATATGTAATTTTTGCCGCTAGAGGTCGCTTATTCAAAACAAAGGTGAAGCCTGATGAAGCCGTGGATGAGCGTGGAATCATGGGAGTTGTTGTCTTCACCTCCACAACTGATGAAAAGCAATCTGACAGACTCTGGCAAAATCCATGTTCATGGATGAGCTAATGTACTAAAGTTTTATTAACATTACTGTGGTATGAAGCAGGGCGGGCCGAGAGCCGTGGGAGAAACCTCCAATACACACGTGTCTCGAGCGGAGCAGTAATCTAAGATCGATATTAGAATGTCATATTAATAAAAAATTGGATGACTTGAGTTGCTAAGTGACATGCAATTAATTTAAAAAATATATTGTTTAATAGTAAAAGCTCTCTTTGATTACGTTGTTAGCCACTTGACAAAATAGTGTTGTCTCTGAGGCATGGTAAAAACATGGTACTCGTGGTAAATCAAGAAAACAAGCGATTCGAACAGTAAGACTTACAATGATTTGTTTCCTGTTGATAAAAGTATCCAAACAGTTGCTCACCTGTCTAATAAAACACATAATATATTAAAGTGTCCACGGTTTCTACGAAAGTAGAACTGGAAATCGAGGGTAACGCGGATATGACGTCATGACGAAATGACACGGTTTGTGTCCTGGTTAAAATTGCTTATTTCTCTGGATTTAAAAATTGTTGGAAACGTTTGGGATAATGTAAGTACACAAGTCAACAAAATATATAATATTGCTCTTGTGGTTTTTGGATATTTTAATCTAAATATCTTACATATTGTGCCTTTAACTCAGACATCATCATCCTCCAGGAAATGATATTCTGGTGGGAAAACAACTGCTCAAACATCAGTGAGTATTAGCAATGGTTTTGATGAATTCGGTGATGTTTTGTGCTACACATAAGTTCAAAAGGTACTGCGTAACAGGAATGACCCATGGAAATTACCGGGAAATGAGAGGCAAAGCAGAAGACCAAATCAAACTCATCATGTGTGCGTTAAGTGCTAAGTGCAGGCCATGATGACTCCAACCGAAATGTCGTCTTAAGTGAGGGATGGCGAGATAAGTGGCAGGTTTTTGTCCAAAGACGGTGAAGACTTGTTAAGTTTCGTAATGATCACGAGAGTTAATGAAAATGGCTTCAGAGCTTGCATCATGGAATGATTAACCAGCCGGCACTAAAGCTGAAAAATGCACGAATTTAAAACCTCTTTCGTTCTCAGGCTCATTAAAAGCACTACTCCAGTGATGAACTTCTTCATGTCGGACATGAAAGCGTCCTCACTCGAGGAGGTAATCTGTAGCACTGAACTCTTGCGGGAGATCAACTCTTTTAGCGCTGCGAGTGCAGCTGGTTTGCGCGTCTGGCCCTGTGATCTGACACGTCGGGGAGTTGGACTTCACAGCTCTGAGTGAAACGCCTCGGGCACAGCGAGCGTCTGAAAGGACCGAGCGCGTTTTGCACATCTACACCCTGAAATAAAAGATGAATAGCACAACATCAGAGGAGAGGAAGCAAACAGTTACTGCGACTGCGGCGTCCACTCGGACTTCACTGAGGGTCACGGTTATATTGCTCATGTTTTCCACCCAAAGGACACGATGATTAAGACAATGATGACAAGAGAGCTCTCTGCGAGAGAATAAAATCAAACTTTTGTCAGGATTTACTCACTCCCACATCATTCCAATCCTGTATGCGGTTATTTTCCCTGTGAAAGAATTCAAGAATTTTCATGTTCATAAACAGTTCATACTGACCACATGTCAAGATTTGTTTATAAGAAGTATCTTGTGCTCACAAATTTGATGTACATTAAAAATAGAAATTACAGTTTAAATTAACTTTTCTATTTAAATATATGTTAAAATTTAATTTAGCATCATTACTCCAGTCTTCAGTGTCACATGATCCTTCAGAAATCATTCTAATATGCTGATTTTTTATTATTTTCAGTGTTGAAAACAGTTGTAATGCTTAATATTTTTGTGGAAACCATGAGTTTTTGATGAATGGAAAGTTCAAAAGAACAGCATTTATTAAATATAAACTTTTGTCAAATTTATTTACTGTCACTTTGGATCAATTTAATGCACCCTAGCTGGAAAAAGCTAGCTTTTTTTACTGATTTAAAAACACTAATAATTTAATGAAACTGCTACATGTAAAATATAGCAGATAGATTAGAATTAATATCCATTTATCATACTGTACATCACAATATTCTGATGCCTAAATTCACTTTTACCATTTAAAATAATTGATTTTAGTTTTAGTTTTAATTTATTTCAACAAAATAGAATTATAATATAGTTTTAATATTTATCCTATTATATTATTTTATATAATTTTATTTTTATTTTAAATATCATCATTGACATACTATTATATTTTTTATCAATATTGTGAATTAATCTGTTTTCATTTTAACTATATATATATAATAATAATATATAATTTACTACATCAAATTAAACTAAATGAAAATGTAAAATGCTGCCTTAAGTTTTTTTTTGTTTGTTTGTTTTACATTTTAATTTATTTCAGTTAAAATATATTTAATTTCAAGAAACAAAGATGTTTTTTTTAATGGATTTAGTTCTAGTTAACTATAATAACCCTGATTCGTCCATTAAGATTATATCAGCATAAATTATTTGCCAGAATTTTATCATCATTGCATTTCTAATCTTTTTGGGATCACGACAGACGTGCTCAATATGAACTACCACTGTATGGAAAAGTGCAGTGTGAAGTTTCTTCAGAAAGTCTCCTTTTGTGTTTTACATTAATATTAACAGCATTCAGGATTGAAATGACATATTTCAAGTGGCTTTGGTCCAAACACGCAGGCTAATGAAGGTGCACATGCAAAGTTTCAGTGGAACAGTGGTTTTAAGAGCATTACGCACATACTCCCATGCTCGTTTGCTTTGAAGTCACTGAATCTAATCTGTTTTCCATTTTCATTAACAATATAATGTTCAAAGAGACCTGTGTCTCCCTCGGGCCGCGAGAGTCGGCTCAACCTTGACACAGAGGTTACGACAGGGACGAAGGTCTCCGAGACCCGCTTCATTTGTCCTCTTTTGTGTGGGTTTCGTGAAACATTAGCAATGACATGATTCACAAGGAATTACATAAGCTTACGTGACGTCAAACACCTCCCAAGAAATCTGGTTTGAGAGTGGTGTCCTTCACCTGAGTCACAGCGAACAATCGGTCTTATCATGAGGTCGCTTTCAGGAACTCTGTGTCCGCGGCGCTTCAAAAGTGCTTGAAGGATGACGTGGTCTTGAGTAATCATTTCATACACAGAACTACAGTCATTATCATAATCTCCGTGGTAATATCCAATCATAAATAGCAGCCGCCTCATTGGCCAATCCCACTCGGCAAACAAACCCACTTTATTTATTGCGCGATCCATGCTCTACACGCTATTGAATCTTACATGAGATTGAATGTGTATATAATTTATGGTGCCTGCTAAATATAAGTGCCGTGTGCATTTGCAAATGAAAGACACGGGACACAGCATGAGCCGCTGGGCAGGTGGGTTGGAGTTTAACTAAATCAGGATCACAATTCCTAGTACTTTCTCTTCCTCCATTAAACAAGCTGATTGATAATCTTTCCACTAAAAGATGGCTGATAAATCAAGCATGCTTGCATTCTTACTTCAGTAACACTTTCCAATAAGCTCCCAGTAAAGTTAACATTAGTTAATGCATTAAATATATGAGAAACACATTTGTTACATTATTTATTAATCTTTGTTAACATTAGTTAATAAAAATACAAACAGTTCATTGTTCTTTCATGTTAGCTCAGGTCTATTAAAGGGGACCTATAATGCCCCTTTCACAAGATGTAATATAAGTCTCTGGTGTCCCCAGAATGTGTCTGTGAAGTTTCAGATCATTTATTATAGCTTGTCAAATTTGCCCCTATTTGGGTGTGAGCAAAAACACGCCGTTTTTGTGTGTGTCCCTTTAAATGCAAATGAGCTGCTGCTCCCCGCCCCCTTTCCAGAAGAGGGCGGAGCTTTAACAGCTCACGCTTCGGTTGCTCAACAACAACAAAGCTGGAGAATCTCACGCAGACAAAATGAGGATTGTCAGTAACGGTGTTCAGCCTTACATTGTTCAAACCGGAGTCGACACTGATGGAGAGACTCAGGAAGAAGTTACAACTTTTAGAATGAAACTGGACGTTTCTGAATGGTTAGTGGATAAATTTATGTAGTTGCTGTATTAAACTCTTCCTCTTCTCTAAAGCAGCCCAACATGACCTCACCCCCATTGTTGCATGTTCTTGGGTTTATGTAAATGTTGGGGTTTGTGATGTCACTAACCCAGGAAGAAGCTCGTTGTAGTCCCTACCAGCCTTTTGTTGTAGTCTTTAAAAAGCGATTTCTGTAAAAGAAAATATCTCCCTTTGCATTGAACTTTGAGCGTTGTAACTTTGCGTATGTTGTTTATGCTCAAACAGCAACATTACACACTAACTAAAGTTAAAAAAGTGAAATCATAATCAAGGACCCCTTTAAATAATAAGGTAACACTTAAAAATAAGGTTTCATTTGTTAAGATGAACCAACAATAAACAACACTTCTATAGCATTTACTAATCTTAGTCAATGGTAACGTCATTTATTATGACATTTTTATTAGTATTTGTTAACATTAATTAATGCACTTTAAACTAACATGAACAATTAGATTTTTTACTAACGTTAACAAAGATTAATAAATGCTTTAAAAATTATATTGGTCATAATGCATTAACTAATGTTAACATATGAGGCACTGTAAAGTGTTATTAACAATCTTAACAGATACATCTTTTGATTTTAATAATGTATTAGTGAATGTTGAAATTAACATTGTTAATTAATGATAAAATGAGAAATTAAGACATTAATGATTAAATGCTTTAGAAGTATTTTTCATTGTTAGTTAATGTTAACTAATGTTGTAGTTAACAAATGTTAACAAATGAAACCTTATTAGGGGTTCAAGCGCGTAGCTCGCTGGGCCTGTTTGACTCACGGCCCTAAAGGCCTGTGAGAAATTTGAAAGAAATCAGCCACTGAGGTGCTCCTTCGCGTTTTGTGTATTGCGTGATTTTTCGCACACGCCCCACATGGTAGAACTCCTCATTTTGAGCAACTTTGCCTCTAGGACTGCCGCTGTCCATCGAATCGTTCATTAAATATTGGAGATTATTTCAAAAACCAACTTTAGCGAACTAGTCCTGGGTTTTTGGCTCAACCTTCCTGTTAAAAAGCTTTAAAAAACATATATTTCCTATATGGTAAATGGCCTGCATTGGCTGTAAATGGTCTTTTTCATCTATGATCGAGATGGTTACCGGCTTGCTAATTAAAATGTAATACCTTTTTACACGTGCTTTTACACATGTGCCTTAAAGCGCTTCAACCCCGATAATTGCTGCTTGCAGCTATATTTGTAAATTGTTACCATTTTTTTCTTCTACACTGTGAAGTCTAACATTTAACTTTACTTAATGTCCAACAATTTAACTGTAAAAATCTAGTAATCTGTACTATTCACAAACTATGCCTTTGTTACTCAAAAAAACCTAAGTTAAGATTAATTGATTGGTTTGAGCACCATTTTGTCAAGCAAAAAAGAGTTTTTGAGGCGGAGCAATCCTTAAAAGGATTTTCACAAATTTCCTCTACTTCTGCAGTTATCTTTGCATTCACTAATTTTTCAGTCATCTTGAATGTTGAATTGCCAATACAACTGAAAACATAAATTGATGTTAATTTCCTAAAATGGTTTTGTTTGACATCACCGTTATGGTGATCAGTGTTTCCTTTGGTTGGGCACTTGGAACTTCATTTATATTACTATAATTCCCTTCCTATTGATGCAGGGATGCAGCAAGAAACCTCAGTTATTTGTGGCTTCAAAAGAAGAAAAAAGATGACCTAACTTCAAACTAGATCATTAACTAGTCTACTGTAGAATTTTGATCTATTAAAATAGCTTTGCTAACACTTATGTCATAAATACCCTGTGGTGAAACATCACACTTTTAATTGGAATGATATAATCCGCCTGTAGTCGAGACAATATCTTGCAGTTGATCTTGCTTGAGTCACGCAGACATCAACATTCATGCATATACTATGGTAACAATTAAAATTAATTTACTATTTACTAATTGTAACAATAACAATTGTATTTGCTGTCTTTGTTGCGCTATTGACAGCAAATTAAATTGGCAAATAAAGCCAAAAAATAGTAAAACAAATCAATTGCAATGCACTCTGGGAGTCAGTAATTAGTTATCAAGTATTCTCTACAGTTCTTTTTTAGTTACTTGAACTTTTGTGCAATTTAACTCCTCTAAGCATTTGTCAGTACAACATACTATTCCTATTTCACTTTACTTAAAGGCAATCGGTTAACTAATTCGATTTTACAGTGTACTGTATTTGCAGTAGCTCATACTTTTCTGTACTTTTATCCTAAAAGACGAAACACTGTTGTTGCAGTTCCTGCTCAGTGCTGGAATGTGCCATAGCATTTATTTAACTTTCAGATAAATATATGCATCTATCTATCAGCGGTCCACTCTACGCATGCAGCTTCACTGGCCAAGCATGAAAGCAATACGAGCGCTAGCACAAACAGATCACGGAAAGCATAAATTCATGGAGAAATATTTAATGAGGGAGAGAGTGCAGCTCACGTTTATCTGAGAATAGAAACACGATATCACATTGAGTCAGAGAGAAAGTTGAAAAGAGATTCAGGGACCTTTGAAACGGCATACTTCCACATTACTCTACATTACTATTTCTGCAGTATAATATGCAGTATAGTGTGTAATATGTCTTAAACAATTACAGTAGTAATATGCTGGTAAAATAAAACAGTAAGACAACAAGAATGAAACCGCCTCTCTTTAGCAGAAGGAAAAGAGAATTCTGTCCAGACAGACGAAGGATGGCGTTCACTGACGTTCACAGTTATGTCAACCTTTACGCAAGATAAAGTGAGCTTGAGAGATGTGCTGAAAGTTTAATATCCCAGAAGGGCTTGAGCAGAGAGAGCAGCCATCAGTCAAATCTATACGCAGACACACGGCGCTGCACGTGTTCGGATGACCCGAGCCGGATTACAGGATATTTAGAATAATTCACTCTCTTTGTCACCTGCCCGCCCGGAGGTGAAATCATCCGTTATCAGGGTCGAGCTCTGACGGGGGCACACTTTTATTTCAACCAATCATTTCTTCATCTCCATCTGCCTCTTTCCTGCACTGCTGACTTGACTCTTTTGAACCAGCAATTTTCTTTTTTGCTCCTGGGAGCAGAGCCTGTATTTTTACAGTGTAATTCTCTCTGTCATTATTTCAAATAGGCTGGAGGTAAAGAAAGGAGAAAGAGGGGCAGAGAGAGAGAGAGAGAACACAGGATATTTGGAGGTAGCAGTTGGAAACAAAACCTACGACCAAAAAACACACTACCATACTGCTCAAATTCAATTTCAGCTGTAAAGCAGCTCTACAAAAGACAATAGTGTCATTATTCAGCTCAAGTCAGCTCATTGTTGATTCAATCCAGTTCAATAACAGTGTTAAAGTGCCCCTATTATGCTATTTTCAAGGTTCCTAATTTTGTTTTGGAGTCTCCTACAATGGGTTTACATGCATCAAAGGTCAACAAACACTTTAATTTTCTCGTAATATAAACTGCACATCACCACATTTCTCAAAGAGTCTGAAAATGGTTAGTTTGAAGATTCAGTCTCTCTAAACCCCGCCTTTCTGAGAGCCTACTGTGCTCTGATTGGTCAGATGGCCCAACAATAGTGTCAGTATTATTCAGCTCATTATGTTATTTTTGATTATATGTCATTATTATATTAGTCAGTTCAATGTTGATTTAGTTCAGTTCAATAAGTGTTGATGTTGCGTAGCATGTTGTTCTAATCTGATACTGTCGGCGCCGTTAAACCATTAATAATACTGAATATTAATTATTATTATTAATTATGAATATTTATTGTGTATACCAGCATGCGCATTTTCTCTATAGCCACTTTTCCTCCCTCAGGACGAACGGTTCTAAGAATGGTACAGATTGTGCGTTGTACGGCACCGCATGATTACAAACCATTCTCAGCCAGGAATGCTTATGCATAATGCATAGTGTTTCATACAGTACAATAAATAAATTATATATGTATATACTGTGCAGTATGTAGTAATCAGTACACTATATTCAGAGTCACAGTCTAAAATAACCATACATACACGAACAGTTTCAATCTGGGTAAGATTAAGCTACTGGCTTAAAACAATATCAGTAAGAAAATCAGCCATTTGATTCATAAGTGGTTGAGTCACAGAAACTATGCAAACCCTTTTGAATTAGAACTTAATAGTTTCAATACAAAAAAAAAAATTCACCATTGAGTTTATATCTCGCAATTCGGACTTTATCTCTCGCAATTCTGACTTTATATCACGCAATTCTGACTTTATAACTTGAAATTCTGACTTTATATCACACAATTCTGACTTTATATCTCGCAATTCTGACTTTATAACTCGCAATTCTGACTTTATATCTAGCAATTCTGACTTTATAACTCGCAATTCTGACTTTATATCTCGCAATTCTGGCTTTATATCTAGCAATTCTGACTTTATAACTCGCAATTCTGACTTTATATCTAGCAATTCGGACTTTATATCTAGCAATTCTGACTTTATAACTCGCAATTCTGACTTTATTATTCGCAACTGACTTTATAACTTGAAATTCTGACTTTATATCACACAATTCTGACTTTATATCACACAATTCTGACTTTATAACTTGAAATTCTGACTTTATATCACACAATTCTGACTTTATAACTCGCAATTCTGACTTTATATCTCGCAATTCTGACTTTATAACTCGCAATTCTGACTTTATATCTCGCAATTCTGGCTTTATATCTAGCAATTCTGACTTTATAACTCGCAATTCTGACTTTATATCTAGCAATTCGGACTTTATATCTAGCAATTCGGACTTTATAACTCGCAATTCGGACTTTATAACTCGCAATTCTGACTTTATATCTAGCAATTCGGACTTTATATCTAGCAATTCGGACTTTATAACTCGCAATTCGGACTTTATATCTCGCAATTCTGACTTTATTATTCGCAACTCAGACTTTATAACTCGCAATTCGGACTTTATATCACGCAATTCTGACTTTTTAACTCGCAATTCTGGCTTTATAACTCGCAATTCTGACTTTATTATTCACAACTCGGACTTTATAACTCGCAATTCTGACTTTATATCTAGCAATTCTGACTTTATCTCACGCAATTCTGGCTTTATATCTCGCAATTCGGACTTTATATCTCGCAATTCGGACTTTATATCTCGCAATTCTGACTTTATAACTCGCAATTGCGAGTTTATATCACAATTCTGAAAAAAAAAAGTCAGAATTGCGAGATGTAAACTTGCATTTGTGAGGAAAAAAAGCTGCAATTACCTTTTTTATTTTTTATTCAGTGGTGGAAACAAGTTTCCATACAGGTGTTCTGGACTTTGTGATACAATTTACTGCTGGCTTGAGTCAAAAGAGCTCCCAAGTCAAAAATGTGATTTTTATGACAAATTCAGCACATTTTCCAAACAAACTGTCAAGAGTAACGTGCAAATAAAATAAAATATCTGTCTACATATATACACATTATATATATATATATATATATATCAGTGGCGAGCGGTGACTTTTTTAACCGGGTATGCAGGGTTTATAGCTAATGATAGAACGCGAGCGTCACGCTTTAGACATTGTTAGTTTACTCATTTGCTTGCTCATGACAAATAGCAACACAGCGAAAAGTATTTCTAATATGTTGGACCTTTTATTGAGAGTAGCCTACATTTACCTGAGACGTGCCTTCACAAGCAACCGTAAGAGCTTTTCTGATGTTTGAGTCGATGGAGGCGCAACATGCGAAAGGTGTGTTTGCAAAATATGCTGTATTTTTGTAAGTCCGCTAGTGTCACAGAAACGACATACTTCACCTTTAAACGTATCAGTTCATGACACAGATCTAAATCAGACACGACAAATAAAAAACACCATTGCGTCAAACACAAAATAAGATATTTTGAAGAATGTGGGTTGCTGGTCACCAACTCTTTGGTTACCCACATTCTTCAAAATATCTTATTTTGTGTTCAGCAGAAGAAAGGTTTAAAACAACTTGAGAGCGAGTAAATGATGACAGAATTTTCATTTTTGGGTGAACTATTCCTTTAATGTTAATACATTTATGATTGTTATCTTCCTACAGGTCCATCTGAACTGTGAACTGTTAATTTTGTACAGTATTGGGACGTAGGCGCTAGAACTGCAACTGAAAGAATAAGCGCTGTAAAAATCAAGCTGTCATTTAATTTGCTCTTGGGGGCCCCCTGGTGGCGGTGGGGCCCTAATCAGCCGCTTAGTTCGCTTATAGGGAGGGCTCTGCTCTTTGGTTACAGTAGGACTGTCTTAAACAATTTATAAGTTTTCATAAAAAAATCCCTATGGAGAAAATTAAATACTATGAAAATAGTTTTAGTTATGATTTTTTTCCCCATTTGGTTAAGTCTAGTTTTGTATCAAATACAATGTGATTTTCGGTGGTCGAGATCTGGCAGAAGCTCATTTTTCCTCTTGGGCAAGCTATCAGCTTATCCTGCTTATGAAATTTGTCATAGGCCAGCAAACCAATGAGAACGCAGGACAATGATGACGCTCCATAACAAAAGCGCGAACGCGCAAAAGCTGCTGTAGATCAGCTTACCTGGAAGTCTCCGTAACTGTCAGATTTAAAGAAAATTACCGTCGTTTGGCAAATAAATAAATTACGAACAGTTACATATGCATTGCCAATCATGTAGGCTTTATGGTACATCTCAAACAAGGGATTTAATAGTAATTTATAATGTTAATATTAATTGCTGAGTCCATGAGTCCATATATATATATATATATATATATATATATATATATATATATATATATATATATATATATATATATATATATATATATATATATATATATATAATTAGGGTGATGAGAATTTGGTGGAAAATGTGTTTAAAATCATATCATAATGCAAAATATCCATTAAAGCAAAATAGAATTTCTTCCATTTTTTCTATGACATTTTTATTTTCTTATATTCTTATTTCTTATATATCTGAGTGCCTTAAAGTCTTAGGGATTGTTTAATTCAACAATAAGACACATGATTTGAGGACTTATTCATGTCTGGAGCACAAAGTTATGTTTGAATCCTTAGCAAGCATCACTAATTAAAACATACCGATACTTTCCAACAGATGCTCAAACATGTTTTGTGTCATTTTGTATGAGTGGGAAGAACTAAACGTTAAAATTCAGATAAACAGGTTTAATATGGAGAAACTGTTCAGTGAATGTTCCGTCTCGCCCGTGTGGTCGTCTTAAACCGGCAGGTGTTCTGCTTTCTTTTGGGTAAGAAAACCTTTAACAGATCGCCAACACAAAAGTGCCTTTGTGAACAGGGCTTTTTGGAGTCTTTTTTGTATTAATGGACGCAGTTCAGCATGTAAGCTTGTGTGTGTGTGAGTGTGTGTGTGTGTGTATGCGGTTTGGGTAATTTCACTATCCGGCAATCTTCCAATTCAAGTCCAACAGGGTAAAGAACACGTATACATCAAATAAAAATCAAATATTTGGAGTAAGAAATGAGTAACTGGGGAAAAATGGAAACGAGAGAAACTCTTCCCAAGCCAAATCCATGGTAGAACGAGCGTAGGACAATACCAAAGCGGCCAAAACAGACGGGTTACTGGGAAGTGTGTCGTCTGCCTGGATTTGTTCCCAATATCACTGGATTTGTGCCACAGAGAGATTCTGGAAGTTTTGAGAAAATTCCCAAGATAGTGTAGAGATAGGATTGTCGTTTCTCTCCTAAACACACACATTTGGCAGAAGCATGAAAACACAAGCTACTGGCGCACAGAGTCAAATCTGTGAACACAATGAAGGCCAGGAATGGAAGCCACACTATCCAGACACCAGCACGAGTGAAAGAAAGGCAATTAGACTGAAAGTCTCCCTCCTTGTTTTATTAGCGAGAAAGCCGCGGCCCACTGCAAATCATTCCTGGATAATCCAGTGGAAACAAACTGATAAACATTCCACACAGGAGCTCGTTTACAAGCTGCTGCTAACTAAACCTTCCACTTGTTATGACCACAAAAACAAAAAAAATAAAAAAGGCCTGGAACAATGTCCAAAGTCTGTCCAGCCCTCTGGAGCCCAAATACTCAGTTTAATGGAACAATATTACGATGTGGGATTGAGATATTGTTTTGTGAAAAATGAACCAGTATTACTTTTTAAAAACAATATACAGTTATGGTTTGCACTAGATACTAACTTGGCACAAAACGGGGCTTAAAAATTCCTGTTAGTTATTGGAGTGATATACAAGCTTTGAATTGTTTTAATACACTCTAAAAATGCTGGGTTAAATATGGACAAACCCAGCGGTTGGGTTAAATGTTTGACCGACGTGCTGGGTAGTTTAATTTACCCCAACTATTGTTTAAAAATTATTATATGACTGGTTTAAAATGAACCCAAAATAGGTTGGAAATTAAAAATCAGACAAATTAATAGAGGCAACAGTAGCACTCTAAAAAATGCTGGGTTAAAAACAACCCAAGTTGGGTTAAATATGGACAAACCCAGCGGTTGGGTTAAATGTTTGACCCAATCAGCTGGGTAGTTTCATTTAACTCAACTATTGTTTAAAAATTACTGTATGTCTGGCTTAAAATGAACCCAAAATATGTTGGAAATTAAAAATCAGACACATAATTACTAGAGGCAACAATAATAATCAAAAGGTGAACATTTATTAATAACAAATGTTTATTAAACATATTAATAAACAACCAAATCGCTAGGTTTGTCCATTTTCAACCCAACTTGGGTTATTTGAATAATCAAAAGGTGAACATTTATTAATAAGAAACTGAATAAATGTTTATCATTTAATTATTATTTATTAAACCTTCTATAGTAATAAATGCTCATTTATTAAACACATTAATAAATGTTAATTTCCAACCTATTTTGGGTTCATTTTAAGCGAGCAATGTTGTAAACAATAGTTGAGTTAAATAAAACTACCCAGCAGGTTGGGTCAAAACAACCCAATCACTGGGTTTGTCCATATTTAACCCAACTTGGGATATTTTTAACCCAGCATTTTTAGAGTGTACAGTGATATAATAATCTACATGATTGCCATGGCTTTTTCAGGTCATAATTCACTCCAAAATCAAAGAAAGAAATAATATAATTACTTAATTTTTATAATTATAAATAATATGATTATATTTTGCATGCCTGTCAGATTTCTTATATTGTTATATTAGTTTTAGCACATTTTCCAGCAAATTCTCATTACCGTAATACAAAAAACATTGCATTGCAGTATAGATTGATATAGTATTGAATTACTATAGTATTAATACAGTAAAAAAATACTGCATTTATGTCATAATTATCCATTAAAATGGAAACTAGGACAAAAAAAACTAAGAAAAAAAGGATGGATGCATTACGGAAATGTGAATATGTGGGAAAACTTTTTCATTTTGTTATGGAAAATTATTTTTTCCATGACATGGTTTTGTGAGATTTAACCATACTTCTAATTTAATTTTATTTAAAATAATACCCAAAACAATAATAAATTCACATATCACAAAAAAAAAAAAAAAAAGTTATACCAAGTCACAGCATGTCTTCAAGTTTCGAAGTCTGCAAACTTCTCAACTTCTCTTTGACTTTTTGAGACCGACTGAGAGAGAGAGAGACAGGACAGGTAGAGAGACAGTGTCCACATAATAACACATGCGTTCCCACAGCCGAGCTGCATTTCATATGGAAACAAGCGGTGAAACAACACTGTGAGAAATGATAAAACATCGTGAGTTGCGTGCAGGACTAAGGAGAGACGTAAACAGATTACAGTACATATACCCCATTTATTAAGGTAAATGGGTTTTAAAATGAAAACAGCATTTGAGGACGGGTTTGTGATGCCTGTTTTTCAAGAAATCAGAAAGGGGGGCAGTCCAGAAAATGTGTGTGTGTGCACAGAGAAACAGAGTTGGGCTTTATTAAACATCTGGGAGTCATCAGTTGCTGCAGCGCTGTACTGAACTCAGCTGCTCTTGTTTTCACTGCTGCCTGCTTCACATCTACCCAACACCTTCCCATAGGACGCCAGAGCTGTAAACCGTGAGCTCGGACGCAGAGAGGGAGCATAACCCAAAGAACCCAAGCACAAAAACTCCACAGACACCAAAGATGTGAAGTTTCTGTAAAACTTTGTTTATCTGCGGTTCCTGCGTTTAATATCTGTGCATAAACACATTCATGGCCGTGCAAATTACACCCTTTTTATTGTCGTCACTTGCTCTTTTCTGCCAACATGAATAATGCAAAGGATTCGCTGGTTAAAGAGGGCACGCATGGCCACAGATGGGAGTGGAGTGACGCGGCTCACTGTCCATAATGAGAGGCGTGTTTGGCGGGCCGTTTCCCGTGTGGTGAGCGTGGTTCTACGCACAGCATGACGGAGATGACGGCTCGAATATTTTCAAGACGTTTGATGGGAGCGATTGAACAGCCACTTGCAGTTTCGAGTTTGGACTCTTCGCCAACTCGGCCTGCGTGAACCCGCTGCCCTGCTTGCAAAATATTACGTTAGGATTTTATTGGAGCAAGGTTATTCAGTCCAAAACAATATTTTAACCATGTTTTATTAAAGTCACCAGCTAGCGGTATTATTTGGGTGTTTGTAGAGCGTATAACATCAGATATTGTTTGAAAGCACACACCCTTAAACCATGTTAAACCAAAACATTTTCCCAGTCACTATTTTTGTCACATTGTGCTGTGCACATTTTAGCTCCACCCACGGTGCAATCTCATTGGTTGACAATTCTGATTCTGCATATATTAAAGATCATGTTGTGATTGGCTGTGATTTTAAAGCTTCAAGTACGCTCTAAAAA